>JAIVFJ010000078.1:0-272678 GCA_025765615.1 Zopfochytrium polystomum
AAACCGGTGAGTGAGCGAGTGAGACGGGACGGACCAAGCGAGCGAGAGAGGAAAGGGCTATTTAAATGTATGGCCTTGTCTGCTGCGTGTTGTCTGTCTCTCCGTCTGTCTGCATGTCTGGGTGCCTGTCTGTCGGCTCTCCTCGACATTCCAAAATCGAGGACAAATCTGGCAAAGTGAAAGACACCGCCGGCCGGGAGAAAAAAAAAAAAAAAAAAAAAAAAAAAAAAAACAACAACAGCAACAACAACAACAAAAAACGTCAGCGTTTCCTTTTTTTCATCAGTTTCTTGTTTGTTTTGTGCGCCTGGGCATTTTGTGTTCCCTACTTCCTCCATTGGCAGAAAATCAGAATCCACAGGAAACGCATAAAGAAATGGTATGGGGGAGGAAAGACAGCTTCCGCAGACTAAAAATTCTGTTCACACACACACACACACACACACACTCTCTCTCTCTCTCTCTCTCTGTCTCACTCTCTCTCTCTTTCTCTTTCCTTCTCTCCTCTGGAGTCTATGCGGGGATACTCGAATTTCCCCTTCCGCAAGTCATTTGCTTTCTTTTGCAGAAAGAATCCGCAAAGTCCAGACTCCTCGTTCGTTCAGCCCAAAAAGGCCAAACCCCGAACTTGTCCGACCTTCCCACCGCATTGCTTCGAAATTTGTAAGAACATGGCCTCCAACTTCTCCGCCCGCCCCCTCTGCAAAGGCGTCGAAAAGGCACCAAAGGCTTGGAAGAACCCGGCCGCTTTGGTGCAACCTCGGAAGCAAGGCTGCGATCGTGCTGTTCTTTGCGGAAATTTCGTGAGTTTCAGCGGGTCAACTTCCAGCCGAATACTGGGGGGTTCTGGTCGAGTTTGATGACGCTGAGGCTGCGAGCAGTGCACTCGGCCGGTAAGTCTGGGGGAGGGTGGTTGGATTATTTGTATGGCAGTTGAGATATGAACTAATTCTTGTGTCGATTCAAAGCCTTCCAGTCATCGCCGACAAGCCCCACCGTCGCGATGTCGGTGCGGCAGCGACCGGTCGTCGGTGTCGAACGAGCTGCAAGCCTCCTCCGCGCAGAAGTCGCGGTTCAAGAAATCACACAGCACACGCCCCCACCCACTTCGCGCGGGTCGTATTCACGGACGAAGACCGTGCGCTGGCGGCGCTCATCAAGTTGCGCCACACCACCAACATTTCTGGCAAACCTTTGAATGCCCAGACGGAGAACGCCCCACTACTCGACAACCGTCGTTACCCCCGAACGGCCGGGCTACCGGCGACGCACTGAGAGAGGAACGGTTTGGCCGCGGCCGGCACTCCGGCCGCAAGGGCCCCCGCCCGACTTGTTAATCAGCCGAACACGGTAACCCACCGTCATCCCCATGTCTTTGGAAGATAATGAAGTATTTTATTGCATGCATATTACGAAACAATGAAGTCTTGTTTCCCCGCCTTCGCCCCGCGGGTTTTCTGGCAAACGCTCGTCCGTCGCTCTCTCCCTCCCTTCCTTCCCTCCCTCCCAGCTCCACAAACCACACACACACACGCGCGAGGAGGAAAAAAAAATTCAACACTTTGTTTACCCCCCGCCTCCGAGGTCGAGCTTTGGCGTTGCCAAGAAGCCCGCGTGGCGGTCGAGGAGCCTCGTGCTTTTGCCGGCGACGACGACGGCGGCGCTGCTGCTGTTGCTGCTGCTGCGGTCGTTGCCGCCGCCGCGGTCGCCGTCGTCGTCGCGGTTGTCCTTGCCATCGTCGTCGTCGTCGTCGTTGGCGGCTGTGGCAGCGGTGGCGGGTGCGCTGTCGGTGGTGGTGGTGGCTACAAGGTATTCATCTTTGTCGGCGGCGGCGGAGGCCGGGGCTGCATCGGGAGGAGGAGAATCCGAGGACTGCCTGTCGCCGTCGCGGCTGGTGCTGCGGCGGCGGCAGCAAGCACTGCGCGACGAGGAAAGAAACGAGGACGAGGGCTGCGAGGCAGGCGATGACGATGCCGGCGAGGGCGCCCTTTGAGATGTTGAAGAGGTGGAGAGGTCGGTTCCTCCTGGTCACGTCGATTGCAGATTTTGTTTTTTTTCGGTGGGTTGTTTTATGCGTGTGAAAATTTGATTTTTTGTCAATCGAGCAAGCAGATGTTGAGATGCAGCGGGGGCGCGTGGGGAGGGAGCCCGGAGGCGAGCGGGGCGTTGTGTTGGGGGGATTGGAGGTGGGCGTTGTGAGCCCGTGGGCTGTGCAGTGCTGTGGGCACACGCACGTACTGGTGTATCGGCGAGTGAGCAGCAGTCTGTGGCTGTTGTTGTCCGACAGCAGCAGCGACGGCGGGGACAGGAGGGGCGCGTGGAGGTTGGCGTCGTCGCCGTGGTCGTCGTCATCGGCGGCGGCGGCGATGAGAGGCAGAGGCCGCGGCGGCATATATGTGAAACGGGGGGCGGGGCCGGTGGCGGTGAGAAGGCGTTTATTAATATGTAACTGGAACTATTGCCCGTTCGGTGACAAGTGTCATCCGGTGGCGCTTGCAATCATTGGCCGATGGCTGCTCTTTTCGTTTCATTTTTTTTCTTTCTTTTTTTCTTTTTTTTTGGTGCATAACACGCAGACAACAACGCTGCACAGACAGCGCGACAGAGCTCCTGCCGCCATCTCTCGCTCTGTCTCTCGCTCTGTGTCTGTCTGCCTGTCTTCAATTGCTCCCAGCAACACGAGGTGTCTTCGACCCTCCCCTGCATGAAAAAAATCTACAAACGACAACAACCCGTGATTGAAACCTTGATATCATTTTCCTTCTCTTCCCTCTCTTTTTCCAATTCACCGCCCCATCTCCACTCACAAACCAACGCCAACGCCAACGACGACGCCGACGCCTACGCCGACCCCGACGCCGTCGACGGCGACACGCACGCGGGGTCGTCCCCGCACGCCGCCAGCGCCCGCACGATGCGGCAGTACGCACGGCGGTGCTGGTTGCGCCCGAGCCCCCACGCCGCGAGCACGTCGTCGGGCAGCATGGGCGGCGGGCGCAACGGCGTCGCCGCCTCACTGGCACTCGCACTCGCACTCGCCGCCGCTGCCTCGCTCGCCGCCTCAGGGTCGATCCCGGCGCACGCCACGGCCGTGGGGCTGTCCGGGTCGTCCGGGTCCTCGTCCTCGTACACGACCAAGGGCGGGCCAGCCGGCAGCGCGTCCGGGTCTGTAACCGCCGCGACGGCCGCCGTGGTCCAGGCTAGCACGCGTTTTGGGTAGACCCGGACGGGCTGGTACCCCGCGGGGAGCGTGAACGTGCGGGAGCCGACGCGGACGACGACGGCTCCTGCCGCCGCGGCGGCCGAGGACGCCAGCGCAGAGTCGGCGTCGGCGCCTGCGGCTGCGCCTGCGACGGCCTGCTTGCGGGTGGTGGCGGGCGCGGCGACGAGGTCGTAGGTTGTTGGGGTAGACGGTGGAGGAGAGCGGGAGTGGGTCTGCGCGGCGGTGGTGGTGGTGGTGGACTTGGTGAGGGAGGAGGTGGCGGCGGGCTTTTGCCGCTGCCGCCGCCGACGTCGACGACGAGGACTTTAGCGCCACGATGTAGACGACGTCCTGGAACCAGTACGGCGCGGTGCCGAGGAGGTCGACGGTGAGCGCCGTGCTGTTGTTGTTGCTGCTGCCGCCGCCGCTGCCGCCGGCGGTTGTGGTGATGAGTGCAGTTGTCGACGCCGCCGACGACGCCGACGGCTGAGCTGTGGACGCGGACGTCTGCGCGGGCTGCCCGTTGGTGGTCGTCGTCACCGCCGTCGAGGACGGGACCGGCTGCGTGGGGGCGGACGACTGGGCGGGTGCCGCGGCCGTCGTCGTCGGCGACGGCGACGGCGCGGCGGCTGAAGACGAAGGGGCCGCCGCCTGCGAGGAGGAGGTACTAGTCGTAGCCGGAGCCGGGGTGTTGTTGTTGTTGCTCGAACCCGCTGCCCACGGGTTGGCGTTTGCGGCGGACCCGTCGGGGCAGTTTCGAGGGGAAAAGTCGACGTCGCCGGCGCTCTTTGTGTAGGTGTAGCAGAGGTCGCCGGCTGTCGTGTCGAGCATGTCGCTGACCTTGTACGGGAACGCGTAGAGCGTGTCTGCTTGCTGCGATCAGGGTGGTTAAGGAACCGATCACAAGCGGGCGCTTTTAAGACCACCACCCGCCCTTACCGTTGCCTGGCGCGAGGAAGTGCTCGGCTGCAGGTGGCCCTCGTAGTCGGTCTTGTACTGCGGGCATATCTGCTGCCACTTCCACCAGATCTTGTCGACCATCGCATGGTGCACTAAGGGGGATTTTTTTTTTTTTGGAAAGTGTCAATCACCAACACAGAAAAAAAAAAAAAAAAAAAAAAGAAAGCAATCATCAAAAACCACTCAACGATAAAAAAACGGATCATTCGGGCTATAACTCGGGTTGCTCATATCGCCGCCGCTCCCGCCGACATTGAAGTGCCCATACGCGTGATAATTGGTCGTATCGTCGCCCTGGAAATCGACAAAGTTTGTCGCGGAGGCGAAGATGTTTCTGAGCACGGTTGCGTCGACCATGGCGGAGGAGGCGGTGCCGGCGCGGCGCAGGCAGGTGGCGTCGGAGCCGTCGGCGACGACGCGGAACTTTGACGGGCCGGATTCCGGGTAGGGCGAGACTTTGAAGGGCGGTGACGTGACGCAGGAGTATGGGGAGGCGCCGACGAGGGGGCCGAGGTAGGTGAAGACGTCGGAGGAGGCCCAGGTCTGTGTGTGTTGTGTGTGTGTGTGTTTATGTGTGTGTGTGTGTGTGTGTTTATGTTTGTGTGTGTGCGTGTGTGTGTGGTTTTTTTTGTTGTGGGTTGGCCGTCCGCAAAAAAAAAAAAAAAAAAAAAAATTAAGCAACACGAGGCGCGCTTTCACCTGCGAGCGTCCGCTCCAGTCAAAGTACGGCACGCCCTTTGTCCAGCCGACGGACTGCAAGGCGACGTCAAAGGCGTGCAGGAGGGCGCGGTGGTACGGGAAGAACAGGGCGTCGGCGTGCACGTACGGAGCGTCGTCGGCTTGTTTTTTTTTTGTTTTTTTTTTTCGTGGAAGAGCGGATCTGTTAGCTCGTGGCGGAGGATGCAAGGGAATAGGCGTGAAGTTGAAGCCACCACTTACTGTGTCTAATCGCGCGCGAGCCGAGACAAGAGAGGGGCGGGTGAGGGCGAGCCTGGTTAGTCAAGAGTTCCGTGCAGGGCGACAAAAGTTATTCCCGCAACGAACCTCTGGACAAAGTCAAAGAACGACAGGCTAGAGAACCCGGCCGACTTGCCCTGGATGGAGCGCGACTCGAGGGCTTTGATTGCGTCGACGACTTTTTGTAGCGGTGTTTTTTGTTTTTTTTTGGTGCGTTTTTGCGTTTGCGTTGTGGAGCAGTCGTCGTTAGGCAGAGAGGGCAAAAAAAGTAAGCGGGTGCCGCTTTCAAATGCGACGGGCTCCACTTACAAGCCTGCTTCTCGGCGGCAGCGAGCTGGTCCCACTCGGGCACGGCGCGCGGGTTCGCGCAGGCGGCGGAGGCGACGCGGACGGAGGTGGAGGCGACGGAGGCGGCGAGGACGAGGAGGGCGGCTGCGCTGGGTGGTGTGCGGGAGGAGCGGCGCGGGGCGAGGAAAAGGAGCGAGGCGAGGGACAAGGGACGGCCCCGGGTGCGGCGGCGGCGGGTGGGGGTGCGTGTGGTGGGCATGGGCTCTGTTTGTTGGGCGGTGGTTGGTAAAAGTGCTGCCGGGTTGACTGCGGTTTACTTTGTGCGGGAGCCGGCCGTTTGTTTCCTTTTTTTTTTTTTTTTTTTTTTTTTTGGAGAGGAACCTTTTAGTCTCTGCTTATGACCGAGTCCCCGCAACCCTGAATTGCTTCCCGATAAGGGGAATATAGATGGACAGTTGGAAAAGGAAGTGTGGTGTGTGTGTGTGTGTGTGAGTGAGTGTGTGTGTGCTTCCCTGCTAGTGTCTCGGCATTGTTGCCCGCTCTGTCTCCCACCCTTTCAACGGCTGCTGTTCTAATAATAACTCCTGTCGTTTCGCAGTGTGAGAGAGAAAAAAAAACAAACAAAAAAAAAAAAGCTAACGAAAAGTTCCCTCTGCCGCTCTTCTCGAAGGCTGCGAGTCGAGTCATGCGAGAGGAGAGAGAGAGAGAGAGAGAGAGAGAGAGAGAGAGAGAGAGAGAGAGAAGAGAGAGAGAGAGAGAGAGAGAGAGAGAGAGAGAGAGAGATAGAGAGAGAGAGAGAGAAGACGACGTGGGCGTCCCTTCCGAACGTTCGTGTCCCCCCCTCTGCCGCGCCACCGCCCCTTGAATGCGCGGTGCACTTATTTTTTTCTTTTTTTGCTCCACGCTAGGGCGTCTTTGCTGCTTTTCTTCCTGGGTGAAGTCGGCTACTTTATTCCCGCGTCGGAAATATTTTGTGCGGCAAAGAGTGGGTTTGCGGGGGAAGGGGGGAGGGTGGTAAAACGTAATAGTCGCACAAGCAAAGCGAGATGAGAGGTCATCTGCAAAATCGAAGGAATACGAGCTAGGGAAACGAAAGCAGAAAGTCGCACAGAAACGCAAACCGGGAGGGCGGAAACCGAGACGAACAGGAATAATGGGAGGGGAAGAAAACAAAGGTCGGAGAGCAAAGGAGAAAACCAAGTAAAGGTGACTCACCGCACGAGCAGAGCTGTCTACCACACTCGCAAAAAAAAAACGAAGAGAACAAAAGCACACGACACACGACACTCACTCACACAAACACGCACACAGAGGCACAACGCACCCCCCCTGGCCTCTCCTCACGCAAACGTAATGCTCGCGTCCGTGTACTTGCAATTCGCGTTATTAATCCCGTCGACCTTTGTCGGGAACATTTCGCACACGTGAAAGTCGCCGTCGAACGCGGCGGGGAGCGAGACGCCGCTGAGCGTGGCGGTATCGCCCTTGTCGGCGTTGACGCCGGCGAGGGCCTCGCCGGGGACGCCGTGGCCGCGGACGTTCGTCATGACGACGTTGCGCTGGGGGAAGCCGCAGCCGCCGCACGAGCGATACAGCTTGCCCTTCCCCTGCGTCGTCCAAAAGGCATCAATATCCGACAGGAACACCGTCCCCGCGCCGTTATGCTGCACGCCCTTGTCCTTGAACCCGCTGATAGCGCCGCCGGTCCAGGACATGGTGCAAGTGGTTGCAAGTCGTCGGGTTCTTGAGCGACCACGAGTCCTCGCAGGTGCGTTCGAACCAGACGTTTTTGAGCTTGCAGCTGCCCGTGCAGTAGACGGCGTCAAAGACTTCCTGGCCGATGACGACGTTTTGGAGGGTGGCGCCGTCGGCGAGGATGAAGATGGTGTCGGCGGCGCCGGCTTCGGCGTCGAGGCAGTCGTTGGGCGGGCGGAAGCCGGCGCCGCGGTCGTAGCGGAACATGCCGCCGTCAAAGGTCGCGCCGGCGGCGACGTTGATGGGCGCGGTGCAGGAGCGCGTGCCGGCGGCGGCGGGGAAGACCGCGGGGAGGCCGGCGGGCGGGCCGTTGGTGGAGGCCGTGCAGCCGGCGGGGGGCGCCGTGCCGCCGCCGCCGCCGCCGGTGCCGGTGGGCTGCGGTGCGGGGGCGGAGGGTGGTGGTGGATTTAGAGGTGGCGGGGACGAGGGTGGAGGCGGGGACGGAGGCGGCGGGCTTGGTTGTGACTGTGGTGGTTGTGGTTACAGGCGCTGCGGCGGTGGCTGTGGCGGTGGTGGTACCTGCAGTGGGTATTGCGTTTGCGCAGGGGGCTTTTTGGTTGCATTGAGGGAGGCAGGCCTGCTGCTGGGCGGTGGTCTTTTTCGCGTTGCAGCGGGCGATGCAGCTCTCCTTGCACTCGGTCGCGCGGCGGTGGAGGGCGGCGGGCGCGCCGTCGTGGAATGCGAGGCCGGCCCGGCTCAGCATCTCGAGGTTGCCGTCGACCATGGCGGCGGGGCTCAGGGTGTCGGCGGCGGCGCGGAGCGGGTTGGGCACGGCGTGGGCGCCTCGGAGGGCCGCGGTGGCGGCGCTGGCGACGAGGGCGAGGAGAAGGAAAGGGCCGTTGGTCATTGCCAGGGAGTACTGCGATGTGTGCTTGTGTGTGTGTGTGGGTGGGTGGGTAGGCGGGGTTTCTGCGGCCGAAAGTCGAGCTTAGGGCCAGGGTACGGCGCGGACCGTTTCGAAAAACAGCGAAGGTATTTACCAAAGTGAAAAGACAGAGAGAGACGGAGAGAGAGAGTGAGAGAGAGGGGCGAGAGCTTAGCAATATATACCGGGCCCTCTCTGCTCACTGATTGATCAACAGAGTGCGTGTGAGAGAGAGTGTGTGTATGTGTGCGTTGTGCGCGAGTCGGACCTCCCGACAGACACTCGCCCCCTGCATGAAGACGCATGCGAATTCCGCTGCCTCCAGTCGCGACTGTCTTGCGACTGACTGATTGTCCGTCTGTCTGCCTCTCTGTCCTTTTGACTGCCGGGAAGCGGCAAGGCATGTCTTTCCTGAGTGAGTGCGGCCGTTGAAGGAGAACCAGAGGGCCAGAGACAGAGACAGCCTGTGTGAGTGCGTTATGAGAGTGCAGAGGTAGCGAGAGAGAGAGAGAGGGAGAGAGAGAGAGAGAAGGACGAGACGGCAAGGTGCGAGCGAGACAACGCACCCTCTCCCTTCCTCCACCCATCTTCTTCCATGCTTCGCGCGTCTCATAATTTTTCATGCGGCCGGTTTTCCATAATAAGCATCAATGGGCAAGATCGCGCCGAAATCTGGCGTTGTCTCTCGACGTGGTTTTATTTTATTTATTTTTTTTTTTTTTTGCATTTACCACTCTATCCTGCTTCCTCATTCTCCACATACTAATCTCTCCACTTCAAATCATGAAGGCGTTGTCCGACCAAATCTGCAACTTTCTTATCCCAGAAATGAAAAAAAAAAATTTTTTTTCTGGGTTTTGGGACTCCATTATGCCTTTTTTGGGGGGGAGGGAACCGAACATTCGATTCTAGACAGCGAACACCCGCAAATTCTCTGTCCCACGGGCGGGGCCGAATCCGCCCGCCCCGTTCCCGCCCGTTCACATGCGTGCAGAAAGAAATGAGAGAACAAGTGATAGAGAGAGAGAGAGAGCGAGAGGGAGAGAGAGAGAGAGAGAGAGAAAAAATTAAAAAAGGAAAAAGGGAGACCAAACGGATGTGTGTGTGTGTGTGTGTGTGTTCGACCTCCTTTTGTTCGGTTCGCGTCCAAACGCGCCTAAAAGTCCATGGACCGGACTCCTTGTGGTTGACCTACCAACATATACAGACCTCGCTCGCGTGGGGACGACATTAAAAAAACAACCTCGCACAATGATGAACCGAACCGTTCATAGGGGCAGGGGGAGGAGGTTGTAGAAAAAGAACCCCTGTCCTGCGGGGGTGGATGAGTAGAGCATAGCTGGGGGGGATGAGGCCCACATTCCTTCTGACTAGGCGCAGCACTGCCGCCGGAGTCACAATGTGTGAGGTCCTCGTATGGAGTTCAGTCGTAGTTCCCCCCGTCCCCCCTATGCTGGGACGCCAAACAGCCAGGTTCGATACAACAACTTCATAAGCAAGCTTGCTCACTTTTCGCTCACAAAAAGAATGCTACGAATTTTTCTTTTTAGTTTTTTTTTTTTTCGCATTCACTCCCACATCAAACCCCTCATCATTTCGCCCACCCCCTGTAAGCCAAAAGGATAAAAAAAAAGTAAAAAATAAAACAAAGAAAGAAAAGGGAAGAAGTAAAATGGGTTGGTTTTAAGTAGGGAGCCCCAGAAAACTAAAAAAAAAAACGAAGAAAGGAAGGGAGGAACCTGGAAGAAGAAAAAAAAAAAAAAAAGAAATGCGTTGGTGGGTGTGTTGGGTGAGGAACACGTGAAACCACGATTGAGAATAGAGAAGGGTGTACCTGAGAGTGAAGAGTTGGAGAGTGAGAGAATGTGTGTGGCGGCCGGAGGGGTTTGCGGCCAAGTCATGCAAGAAGCCCCAAAAACAGTTTCGAAACTTGGGGGGGGAAAAAAAGTGAAAAAGTGAAAAAAAAGGGAAAAAAAAGGGGGGAAAAAAAAAAAAAAGAAAGGCAGCCAAACAAACAAGCCCAAGCCGCCCCTCTAGTCGTCACGTGCGAGTCTGGCCATTGCAGTTTCAGAAGCGGGTTGGTAAATCGCGGACAACGAACGACGCGCAATCCCATCATCACATGCACACGACGGCGCCAAAGCGGGCGGGCGCAGACGGCACCCGTTTCAGCCCCCCGCCGACGCCACCGGTACTATTGGCACAGGCCGAAGCCGCCGCCGACCCGCCGGTTCCGCTGGCCGTGCTGCCGCTGCTGCGTGCCACCCCCGCCCCCGCAAACACCCCCGACGACGACGACGACGACGACGACGACGAGACCGCGGGGGCCGTCAGAGTCGGCCGCGGCGAAGCGGGCAACAGCAGCAGCAGGCGCGAACCGACGCCGCCGTCGCCGCGCGGCGCCGGCGGCGGGGCTAGGCGGCCCCTGAACTTCGGGCTGCTGGCCAGCGTGACGCGCAGCGCGTCCAAAAAGTCCTTGTCGTCGTCGTCGTCGCTTTCGTCGTCGCTGTCGTGTTCGTGGTTGTTGTTTTGGCTCGTAACGACGGCGGCGGAGGCGACCACCACGGCCGTCGTCGTCGTCGTCGTCGTCGACGACGACGACGACGACGAACCAGCGCCGGCGGCTGGCATGAGCATGAGTGTCCCGCCGCCGCGCTGTTGGCGGCCGTCGGCGGACTTTGTGGCGGAAGCGGGAAAGAGCGAAGTCGAGACGGTGTCGACGGCGTGGATGAGCGCGTCGCGGAGGGTTTTGGAAGGGAGGAGCGAGACGGCGGTGGAGAACGAGCGGGAGGCGATGGATGAACTGAGGCTCAGCACGGACGAGAGGAGGGCGGCCGGGAGGCGAGTCGACGACCACGACGACCGCGACGACGACGGCGTTGGGGTGGAGGAGCGGGCGTCCTTCGGTTGGTGGTGGTGGTGGTGCTGCAACTGGTGCTGCGATCGGTGGCGGCTGTGCAGGTCGCAGTGGATGGACGCTCGCGCGGCGGCGATCGACGCCGTGGTTGTCGCGGTCGCCATCGCCGCTGCCGTCGACGCTGCCGTCGATGCTGCCGCTGCGGCCGCTGCCGCGGTGTTGGCCATGTCCCCGAGCTCCGCAGGCGCTACGAGCGGCGTGTGGAGAACGGACGTGGTGGCCGTTGTGGTGGTGGTGGTAACGCCCGTGGCGGTGAGCGTGGTCGTGGTGAAGGTGGTCGTGGTTGACGCCATCAACGTCGGTGTGGCAGGTCCCGCCGTCGAGAGAGGGGATATTGGTGGTTGTGGTGCGACACCCGTCGGCGGCGCAGGGGTGCAACGCGTTGTTGAGATTCTGGGTGGAAGCGGCGATTGGGGCGGGGAAGGGAGTGATGCGTCAAGCAGCGTCGCGGCGGCCGTTGTGGCGGCCATCGCAAGGTGCGATGGAGAAGAGAGGTGTGGCGGCGATTGCGGTGGTGACGACGACGACGGCGCCGGAACCGATGTGGCTGCACCGACTGCTGCAACCGCAGTTACTGCTGCTGCCGTTGCCATGAATTTTGAGGATGAAGAGGACGAGGAGGATGAGGAAGAGGTTGCGGCGGCTGCGGCGGCTGCGGCAGTGAGCAAGGAATGAGAAGGTGAATGGTAGTGAACGGTGTGTGTGTTGTGGTGCTGGGTTGACGTCACGCCGTCGTGACCGGCCGGCACGGGGGCCAAAGGGGTTGATGAGGAGTGGATACGATCGCCATCGAATGCAATCATCCTGATGAGTCTCGGGGGGCTGCTCGAGGCAAGCAGGCAGGCTGGCTGGCAAGTGGGAGTAGCGCAAGAAAATGTAGTTAAGCAGTGCAGTGGTGGTGGTGGTGGTGGAAGTGGTCGTGGTAGCGGAAGTAGAAGGAGCAGTAGCAACAGCGGAGGAGAGAAAGTTGCGGCAGTGGGCGAGATCAAGAAGGGTGGGCTGCTGACTGATTTTGATGGCTTGCGGCAAAGGTGTCTTTTCTTTTTTTTTTTTTTTTTTGTTATTGGGGAAACGAGGGAGAGAGAGAGAGAGAGAGAGAGAGAGAGAGAGAGAGTGAGTGAGTGAGTGAGTGAGAGAGAGACAGGCAGAGACAGAGACAGAGAAAAGGAGAATGTGTCAATGTGCGTTGTCCCCCCACGGGTTTCTGTGCGAACAACCAGCCCACGGATACCCCCACGGGCTCTTTCTTTGTTCAGGATTTCTGCATGCCGAGGGCCGCACACACAAAATGTCTGACCCATGCCTGCCGAATGCTGCAGAAGATCTTTCTCCGAGCACGATGGCGAGCGACAGAGCGAAAACAAAGCGGCCAATCAAACAAACCAAAAGTCTTTTTTGATTTATTTTTATTTTTTTACTTTTTTTTTGCGTCCAATTTCCACGCTTTCTCCCAAAGAAAAGCAAATAAACAAAAATAAAAAAGCATTTATCCTTATTCATCGCATTTAATTTATTGATTTTGTAATATTTCCATGTGAAGATTGAATATTTTACCCGGTCTGTCGTGGGCCACTGGTGGCGGGGGTGGGGGAAGTCCACATGACACATTCAACGCCGTAAGTGACGCAATTCATGCTCAGCCAGGTGTGTTTTGTTTGTTTTGTTTGTTTTTCTTTTTTCTTTGTTTTTGACTCTTTTTTGAATATCCCAAAACCAAAGTTCCGGCCGGGGAAAAGAGTCAGCTGACTTCGGCGTGGAAACAACCAAGAAGAAAATAGAAAGAAAAAGAAAACAGATTATTATCAAAAAGGGAGAAAAAAACACATTCACATGTTCGCGGAAGCAAGAAAAAAAACACAACAAAACAGAAAAAAGAGAGAAAAAAAAATGAAGCCCAGCCCCACCCGAAAATCGCAGTTTGCAAAACTTTGCCTAGGAGGAGGGCCGCAACTTTGGATCTTTCTTTCTTTTTCCGACGTTTCTTTTCATTGCTGCGTTAGCGGAACGGGTGCTTGATCGTCGTATATTCAGCACAGGGCAGAATGTTCTCACTACTGCTGCTGTGTGTAAACAGTCTATTCTGGGTGAGGGAGTGGAATATAAAGTAGAGATTTGTGTTCCAACTTGGAGACCCACAAACACACATCTCCACTTCATTCACTCCTTCCACTCACTCACTCAGAGTGGACTGTTTACATCCACCAGAGCGGATTCTACGAATATCCGACATACAGCTTTTCGGAGGCCATACTTACTCCCTGCCTGTCCCCCTCCTATGTGGACAGACTGCTCTGCCTTCAAACAGGCGCGAGACAGGCGCTCCACACCTGTCCCCTGCAGTCATCTCCGCCACACCACAGCCCTTCATGGCCTTAGTGAAAGTCCGTCCACAGCCCAGTGGCACAAGTCTCTATAGTTGGCAACATAAGGGACAAGCCCCAAGCCCACCTCGAACAACAGTTAATTGCCACACACATTACGCTACATACCCCCAAGTAAAAGACAAAGCTACTTGCTGCCTCTCGTCGCAGCCCAAATCAAATTCACAACATTATCTGCTTTTTGTCAGGAACAGGGCAGGACAGGGCAAGGCAGACAAGGAACTGAGAGGAGTGATGATTGTATTGGAAACAATAATTCACTTGAGGGATGGGACAGGTCCCCCATCCCCCTTTTATACCTTTTGAGAGTGTTCCTTGTCAAGACTCCAAGAAAGTTCCAGAAAGAGCAATTAGTAATGCAATGATACCAATGATACCAATGACAACAAGACAAGTCAGGAAAGCAAAGAAGGTTCCAGAAGGTTCCACAAGGTTCCATGAAGGAATGTTCTAGAAGGTTCCAGAGGTTTCCAGAGGGTGATTCATAACATCATCTCCCCCTTTTAGGCCTCTTCTGCAACTTGGTGGGGTACCTGGTCTTGAACTCGAGCAGAAGGTCTTGGCAGTGAGTGAGGTTTGACTCAGGCTCCCAGGTGTTGTCAGCATCTGAGTAACCTTTCCACTTAACAAGGAACTTGAGTGTTCTTCCAAACCACTTGGCATCCAAGATTTGTTCAACCTCAAATTCCTCTTCACCTTCTACCTCAACTGGAGGAGGAGGAGGAACAACTCTGCCTGGAATGGAATTGGCCACAAACTTCTCTAAAAGGCTGACATGGAAAACTGGGTGGATCTTCATGGATGCAGGGAGATCCAGCTTGAAGGTGACTGGATTGATTTGCTCCAAGATCTTGAAAGGACCCAACTTGAGGTTGTCTAGCTTGGGACTTGGTCTTTTGGTCTGCAAGTTCTTCCTCAGAAGCCAAACTTGCTGACCCACAGCAAGGTCATGGTCCATTCTGTGAGTGTTGGCAAATCTTGAGGCATCTTCTTGGGCTTGCTTCAGGGTGGAGTCCAGGAAGGTGCTGATGATCTTGAGCTTATGTAAGTGTGAAGCCGCAGCAGGAGCTTGGACATTGGATAGGGTCTCTTGTCCCAGAAGATCTCCTCTTGGATTGAAGCCATAGGTTGCAAAGAAAGGAGATAGCTGGGTGCTTGAGTGGAGAGAATTGTTGAGAGCAAATTCTGCCAGTGGAAGGAGGGTGGGCCAATCATCCTGTTGATAGCTGACATAGCACCTCAAATACTGCTCCAGAGTCTGGTTTGTTCTTTCTGTTTGTCCATCAGTCTGAGGGTGATAAGCAGTTGACAGTTGAGACTTGATTCCAAGGGCTGCTGTGAGTGCTTTCCAAAATTGAGATCTGAACTGTGGTCCTCTGTCACTGACGATTGACTGAGGCAGCCCATGGAGCCTGAATATGTGCTGCAAAAACAGGTCTGCTGTTCCTTGTGCATCTATATTCTCAGTGCAGGGGATGAAATGGGCCAACTTTGTCCTTCTGCAGATGACAACAAGGATAGAGTCAAATCCATGGGATGGGGGCAGTTTCACAATGAAGTCCATGGATATTGATGACCAAGGGCTGATGGCAATTGGGAGGGGCTCCAGAAGTCCATAGGGCTTGTGTCTGCTGGATTTGTTTCTTTGACAGGTTTCACAGCTGCTGACATAGTTCTTGATGTACTTCCTCATGCCTGGCCAGTAGAAGTCTCTGGAAACAAGCTCATATGTCTTGTGCTCTCCTGGGTGTCCAGCTGTTGCTGCATCATGCCTTGTCTTGAGTATCTCAAGTTTTTCCTCTTCTTGGCTGATTTGAATCTTGTGAGGCTTGGGGTCCTTGGAAATAGCATGGGCCCACACACTGTCAGGAAGCAATGAAAGGTGTGTCTTGGATGGTGGGGTGAAACCATCTCCCCCTTCAGGTGCAAGGTCTGTTCTTCTTGACAGGGCATCAGCCACAGTGTTAAGGTGGCCAGGAGAATAGCACAGCTTAAAGTCATACTCAGAGAGCAGTTCAGCCCACCTGGCATGCCTCTGCTTGAGCAACCTCCTTGCCCTGAAGAAGGTGAGGTTCTTGTGATCAGAATAGACAGAGATGCCTTTAGAACCAGCCAAGTAGTGTCTCCAGAATTTGAATGCTTCCACAATTGCAAGCAACTCCTTGTCATGGACTGTGTAGTTACACTCAGCACTGTTCAGCTTCCTGGAGTAATATGCCACTGGATGCAGAGGAGCAGAGGGTTCCTGAGAGCTTGGCTGGGACAGAACAGCGCCAAGGGCATAGTCTGAGGCATCAGTTTCCAAGGTGAAGGGAAGCAAGGGATCCACATGCTTAAGGAGTGGTGCACTTGTGGTTGCTGTCTTAAGAGCTAGCCAGGCTTGCTCTGCTGCTGGGGTCCATTCAAACTTGGTGGTCTTCTTGGTGAGATCAGTGAGAGGCTTGGCTATGGCAGAATAGTTGGCAATGAAGGTTCTGTAGAAGTTGCAAAATCCAAGGAAGCTTTGAACATCCTTGATGGAATTTGGAGCCTTCCATTCAAGAATAGTTTGGATCTTGTCTGGTGCCATGGAGATCCCTTTGTCAGACACAATGAACCCCAAAAACTCAATGGAGGTCTTGTGGAATTCACACTTCTCCAGCTTTGCATAGAGGTGATGCTGTCTGAGTCTCTCCAAGACAGTCTTGACATGTCCCATATGGCTTGCAGTGTCAGATGAAAATACCAGGATATAATCCAGGTAGACAATGACAAAAAGGTCCAGAATATCCCTGAAGATGTCATTCATCATGCCTTGGAAAATAGCTGGAGCATTGGTAAGTCCAAAGGGCATGACCAAGTACTCAAAGTGACCGTATTTGCATCTGAAGGCAGTCTTCCATTGATCCTGGGGCTTAATTCTGACCAAATTGTAGGCACCTCTGAGGTCAATCTTGGAAAATATCCTTGCATGGCTCAGTTTGTCCAGTAATTCAGAGATGAGAGGCAGTGGATAGCGGTTCTTGACTGTCATCTCATTGAGATCTCTGTAGTCCACACAGGGTCTCAGTCCCCCATCCTTCTTCTTGACAAAAAAGATGGGAGCTCCAGCTGGTGACTTGGAAGGTTGGATGAATCCCTTGTTCAGCATTTCTTCAATGTATTCTTGGAGGGCCTTGGCTTCTGGTGGAGAGAGGTGGTACAGTGGCTTGAAAGGTGGGCTGCAAGTTTCATCCTTGAGTGGGATTTCACAGTCATAAGGCCTCTGAGCTGGTAGCAGGTCTGCCTTGGTCTTGGAAAACACATCAGCATAAGGGAGATATTCTTTTGGTAGCTTGGATGCCAGCAAAAGGTCTGATGGGTCCAAGTTCCTGTGCTCTTCAGCAGTGGTGCATGAATTCTTGACTGGGAACTGTGATTCTTGAATCTTTGACTGAGAGTTCTGTTCTTGGCAAAGACTGTGAGCTGTGGAACTTGAATCTTGAATGTGGACTGTGAACTGTGGTACTTGAATCCTTGACTGTGGGTTCTGTGAACTAGAGTCTTGGCCATGACTGTGAGCTCTATGAGCTCTACTTGAATCTTGACTGTGAACTGTGAACTGTGGAACTTGAGTCTTGGCTGGCTGTGAATCTTGAATCAGGGGCTTGAGAGCATGAGACTTGGGGGCTTGACTTGAGTTTTGGGTGACTGTTCCAATTGGTGGAGGTTGGACTTGACCAGTGACCCAATCAATGTCAGGGTTCTGGGCTTGCAGCCATGGTAATCCCAGGATGACAGAGAATGTGGGTGAGCCAAGATCCAATACTTCCAGGTTGACCATGGATGGTGGAAAGTCTTGGATGTGGAGGTTTAGCTTGGTTTCATGGCTGATTTCCTTGAACAGAGCATGATTGGCAAAGTGGACCTTGAGGGGTGTGGATTTCTTGATGGTGGGAATGGCACAAGACTTGGCAAGGGTGGCATCAATGATGTTGCAGGATGATCCAGAGTCGATAAGGGCCTTGGTTGTGATGGTTGACTTGGGTGAGAGTTGAATCTTGACATCCATGGTGAGTTGGTGGGGCTTGGAATCTGAGGTGTTTGTGGTGCTGGTGGTGGTGATGAAACAGGGGCAGCTTGGAGGAGGGTCCAGGGAATTGCCCCTCAGTGAGCCTGGACCTGGGAGTTTGGGTGCTTCTTCCTTGGGCAGTCCTTGACAGCATGCTCCTTGGAGCCACAGTAGAAACACAGTCCCTGCTGGGCCCTCCTTGTTTTCTCCTCTTGGCTCAGAGGACCCTTAGGAAGTGTCTCAACTGCATCCACTTGCATGGGTTCAGGAACTGTAAGAGCTTGAGGGACTGGGGTAGGTCTTGATGTAGTTCCTACTTGTCTTTGCTTCAGCCTCTTGGAGTAGAGTCTGTTGTCAATCTTGATGGCAAGGAGAATGTACTCTTCCAAGGTCTCAGGGATGTCCAGAGACTGGGAGAGCATGTCTTGGATAGACTCATGGAGACCATCATGGTACAGCTCCATCAGAGCTGCATCATTGTATCCAGAGTCTCTGGCTAGTTGCTTGAATTGGTTGGTGTAGGCCACACAAGATTGCTTTCCTTGCTTGATATGCTTGAGCTTGGATCTTGCTGTCCAAGATGCGTAGGGGTCACCAAAGGTAGCTTCCAGCCCCTCCCAGAGCTCTTGCAGGGTGTTGGGTGTGCTTGGGAGAGATCTGTACCATGATTGAGCTTGACCAGACAGGAGGGTGCTTGTGAAAAGAACCTTGACTTGCTCACTGGGAAATCTTGAAGGTTGGAGAAGGATGACATTCTCCACAGTGGCCATAAAGTTCCTAAGGTCTTTGGCCAGCCCAGTGAACTTGTCAGGGCTGGGAACCTTGGGCTCTCTTGCTTGGTTGGCTTGGGGCAGGGGAAGAGCTTGATGTTCTTGTTGGTGAAGTTGTTGTTGAAGCTGGTGCTGCTGGTGAAGGACTTGTTCTTGAAGTTGGTGTGTCTGTCTTGAAAGGGCTTGTAATTGGTCCATCAAGGCTTGGAAGGCAGTTGCATCAGGGAAGGTGTTGTTTGGGTCAGACATGATGGCAGAGAGTAGTGGGAGAGGGTGAAGTGAATTATGATGTCAGGAACAGGGCAGGACAGGGCAAGGCAGACAAGGAACTGAGAGGAGTGATGATTGTATTGGAAACAATAATTCACTTGAGGGATGGGACAGGTCCCCCATCCCCCTTTTATACCTTTTGAGAGTGTTCCTTGTCAAGACTCCAAGAAAGTTCCAGAAAGAGCAATTAGTAATGCAATGATACCAATGATACCAATGACAACAAGACAAGTCAGGAAAGCAAAGAAGGTTCCAGAAGGTTCCACAAGGTTCCATGAAGGAATGTTCTAGAAGGTTCCAGAGGTTTCCAGAGGGTGATTCATAACACTTTTGCAGAGGAGGAGGAAAACTGTTTACACCAGGTTTCAGATTTCCGTTCACTGTCCTCAGAGTATTTGTCAACAGCACAAGCGAGTGTCTGAGTTGTAACCCAAACCCTTGTTCTCCCCATGGGCATCATGTAGAATGATAGCTGACAGCCACAATAGGTTCAGCTGCTGTGAACAGATTTTCCTGCCACTGGTGAAACTTGAGTCTCACACGGCGATGCCTCACAAGGCACGTTCGTCACAGGTGAGGGGGGTTGTTCTTATTCTGTCTTTGGTCAGCTGTCTGTTCAGTCCAAGCGGAGTAGGCAGCCCTTGCTCAAGAGGGTAAAACTGCCCACCATGGGACACACAAGGCCTCTCCCTTGTGCTTGATTCTGCAAGTGAAAAAGCTACTCCCACGTACGGCTGTTCAGCAGCAAGTTGAATGTCAGCCCTCAACGGCAATCAGTCCCACCTAACACGTGAAGAAAAAGGGAGGGAAGGACAGGTACAAGTAAGGAAGGAGGGTATATAAAAAGTTGGAGTGAAAGCTCAGATCCCAATATAGAGAGACTGTTGAGCAAGGTTTACATTACTCTGCCCCTAGTTGGATGGCGCAAACCACAGAAGTGAACCAAAGGACACCGAATAATGCAGCCAAACGCCCAGAACCTGAATAACTGCGACAGTAAATGTTGGGCAGGAAGAAGAAGATATTCTGAATGCTGGAAAATACTATGGCGATGGTGAATTTGAAGGCAGCGGCAAAGCCGCCGCAATCAAGACGTCCAGATAGCGGCCAAAGGCCGCAATTGCAGCAAGTGGTGATGGTGAGATTGTTGAGATTGCGCCCTTCGGTTGCGATTGCAGCAAAATGACGAAGTCGATGTCCAGATCGCAGCCCCCGACTGCGAGATCAGTGGGGTTGAAGTGAGATCGCGATCGAAGATGGCGATCGAAAAACGCGATCGAAGATTGCGGTAGTGACAGATCTAGATCTGGCGGCGGCGAGGTCGAAGCAAGTAGGTGGCGAGATTGTGGCCGAAGGCTCCACTCTCGCACGCTCGGCAGGAAGGAATGGGATTGGGGATCGGGAAAGAAAAAAACTGTAACAAAACTGAAAAACACGATGGTGGAGATCTTGATGGCGACGGCAAGAGGGCCACGTCGACGATACAAAGGTGGCTGCGCCACTGGTTCCGAAAGGGTGGTGAGCATGTCTCTTGGGTCTCATGCAAACAACGTTGCGATCACTATCCTCCACAGAAGCAGAATACTACTCACTTTCTGAAGCCTTCCAAGAAGCACAATGGCTCTTAGCTGTATCGCCAGAGTTGCAACTCCCCGCACAGCAGCCACAACCAATCCTTGAGGACAATCAATCTGCAATCACACTGGTGCTCAACCCGCGCCTTAGCTTCCCTAGTGTAAAGACAAATCACGAATATTTTAGTTCGTAATTGGGCCCGTCCTGTGAAGCCCAGGCAGTGCGGTGCGCACCACACAGCGCATGCCAGCTGGGTCAAACAACAACTCCCGCTCCTGAGAAAGAGACATGAAAGTCTCCCACTCGTCCTCGTTACGCTCTACACACCAAACCAGTTCCCAAAATAACACAAAGAGCCAAGGGGGAAGCTCTTCTCATGGTGGTGCCTCTCAATTAGAGCAATAAACATTACCACAAGTGTGAGTTAAATGCTTGAGAATCTCATTCCGAAACTTTTTGTGATCAATGGGAGAATACGACGCTTGCGGTGAACTTGTCCTTGTGTCGTTATGTTCTTGTATTTTATTTTATTTTTTTTTTTGTTTGGCTATACATGTTTTTAGATCACACTCGTTTGGCTTTTCTCGCAAACCATGGACACAAAAGGGAAAAAGATGGACAAAACACAAGAATGGAAACAAGAAAGAAGCAGTGGAGCGAAGAAAGGAAAGAAAAGCATTCAGAGAGATTGAATCACAACACAAAACAGACACAATGCCAAAGAAAAGGGAAGAAAGGAAACAAAAGACAATTGAAAAAACAGAACAAGAACATTTGAACAAACCAAAAATAAAAAAAAAGACCAAAAAAACTGGGAATCTGGGGGCGGTGGCTCAGCCTCGACCGCCGCCAAACAGCGCCCTTACGTCCCCGTCGCCGTCGCCGTTGTTGTTGTTGTTGTTGTCGTTGTTGCTGTTGCTGCGGTGCTTGAGCAAGGCGTCCTGGTAGAGGCGGTACGCGCGCTGGAAGCGCGCGCGCCGAGAGTCCTCGGAGAACGACGACAACGGCTGCGACGACGAGGACAAAGTCGACGGCTCTCTTGGCGTCGCGGCGGCCGAGGAATCGACAAGGGAGAGAAGGGCGGAGGGCTTGGGGAGGATCGCCGACGACGGCGACGTCGTGGACGTCGACGACAGTGAGGTGGCGGCTACCGCCCCCGCCGCGACGCGGGACGTTGAGGCGGCGCGGGCGTGGCCGCGGCCGCGAGGAGGCGGTAGGGGCGGCGGGAGTGCCGTGCCGACGGGGGCGGCGCCGATGGCGGCGGCCGCGGCGGCGGGGTTGGGCGAGGCCGGAAGCGACACGCGCAAGAGGTCCGCCATGAGCGAGTCGAGCGACAGCTTCGAGTCGCTCGCGACGCGGCGCGGGGGAGCCGGCTGCGGAGGGGCGAGGTGCGCGCCGCCGCTGCCGCCGCCGTGCTGCTGGTGGTGCTGCTGCTGCTGCAGTCGGGCGGAAGAGGCGGCGGCGGCGGCCGAGGTCGAAGAGTAAGACGAGTAAGACGAGTACGATGAGGACGACGACGACAAGGAGGCGCTGCGTTGGAAAGCGGAAGAGGTCTGCCCATCGTTGTTGCCGCCGCCCGCTGGTTGTTGATGTTGCGGGTAAGGCGCGGTCGGAGACCGCCGCGGGGGCTGTGGCGGTGCCGGCGATGTGTACGCCCGTGGTCGGAAGGACGACGAAGGCGACGGACTGCGCCGCGGCAGCGGGGACGGCTGCGGCAACGGTGGCGGCGGAGTTGGCAGTGGGGATTTTAGGTTTGCTGCGGCGGCGAGGCCGTTGAAGTAGGCGTAGACGGTGCCGGGAGAGGTTCTGCCGGTGGTGGTGGTTCCCAGGAACCCAGCCGTTTGAGAGACGGCCGGGTGCGGCTGCGAGATGCGAAGACCCGCCGACGGCGACGAGTAATAGTACTGATTGTGAGATTGCTGCTGTTGCTGATGATGCTGGTGCAGGAGTTGGTTGCTGTTGCTGATGCTGCTGATGCTACCGATGCTGCTGTTGCTGTAGTTGTTGTTGCTGTTGTCGTTGGCGTATTGCAATTGGAAGTTGTGCTGCTGTGGGGGAGTGTGCAGAGGTGGTGTTGGTGATGGCCTATGGTGGTGGTGGTGAGGCAGCGCGTAGCGCGGGAGGGATATTGGCGACGACGACGACGAGGAGGTGGCAGAGAAGGTGGAGGAGGATGTTTGCATCTTGCTGGTTGGTTGGTTGCAGTGGAAGTTGCTGTTTGGTTGGAGTCGGTTTAGTACCAGGTGGTGGTGCGAAGTGAGAGACGAGAGAGAAGAGAGAGAGAGAGAGAGAGAGAGAGAGAGAGAGAGAGAGAGAGAGAGGAGAGAGGAGAGAGAGAGATAGAGAGAGGAGAGATGAGAGAGAGGGCGGCAAGTTCTCGGATAAGAGAACAGGGACTGAGCGCATTTATGGGTGAGACAGAGATTGGGCGATGGGCGAGGGACAGACGGAAAGAGCGACGGACTGCGTTGAACCAACAGCGACCGAGAAAGAGAGAGAGGGAGACAGACAGAGACACAGAAAGAGAGAGAGAGGGAGAGTGCGTGCGTGTGTGCCTGTGTGCCCGCTGGCTGGCAATTGGCTAGGCCCACGACCAATCAAGCATGTGGCCTTCGCCGCGGAAGTTACAATTTATTTTTTTTTCATCCAACCCAAACTCGGCGGGAGCTGTATTATTAGTGATGGATTCAGCCGACCAAATGGGAGGCAGACCCAGGGACAGACAGACAGACAGTCAATAAAGTAGATGGCGGTTGAAACTTTAATGCAGTCACCAAAAAACCATGAGAAAAAACACCAAACCTCGATTGGAGGAAACCCATAAAGACAAACACGACTTTCCAGATACGAAAAGCAGTTCTGAATTAAATTTTCAGTAAGAGAAACTTTCTCCCGCCTCCAACAAGCGGAAAATACGGAAAAAGGCTGAGCAATCTGCAAAACGAATTTTCCGGGATTCTCGGGTTAGGTTACGCTTCGGTCTCTCTCTCTCTCTCTCTCTCTCTCTCTCTCTCGCTCTCTCTCGCTCTCTCGCTCTCTCTCTCTCTCCGTCTCTCTCCGTCTCTCTCCCTCTCCGGCAACAAACAAATTAGTAAGCGTTTCCTGGAATCCCATCGAGATTGTCAAGAAAGTTCTTTCTTTCCTCCGTCGCCTGTCCCTGATACTGAATCACGCACAAAATAACTGAAGGTCGGGACTAACCTCTGCCTGTCCGTGCCGGGCGTGCGTTGACAATTAGAACAGCGTCCCACGCGTGGCTTAGAGCGCCGTCGTTCAAGAGACAACAGAATGGAACAAGAATGCTGCCGTCGCTGCAAATATCGCAGCGACGCATAGTACAATCTGGGTTGGGTGAGTTATGCAAAATTCCGCCACCGCCAGGCAGAAGGCCACAGTCATGATGTGTGAATTTGAAAGTTGGACCAACACAGTAGTTCCTGGCAGCTTGACTCTATAAGTGGATTCAACCAGGAGATCTCTTAGCAGAGTTCTACCTATTAACTTTCGATCCACTAAGATAAAGCGAGAGTCTTCGCGCGTCGAGGCATAGAGAAATTTTGACAACAAGCGAAACCGCCAAAAAAAAAAAAAAAAAAAAAAAAAAAAAAAAAAAAAAAAACCACGTTCATTCGTTATTAAGTTTTCTCTACACTTATGCAGAATTGAAGTCTGCGAACAGCCTGAGTTCTGCAGTTTCAATTGAATTTTCTGCCAACTCTGGAAGGTGTATTTCTCCAAGTCACCCTTGAAAACCGTTGCGCAACCGCCATTTTTATTTTTTTTCATTTTTTCACAACACATAAAGAAGAAGGGGAAAATGAAACTGGAATAAAACAACGGCCCGCACCGCTGCCTTCATCAAAAGAGAATGACATTTTGGCCCTCGGCAGAGTAGCTCGATCCAACAGCACTTAGAAAACAGTTCGCAGTCACACACGGTCAGACGCCGGCCCCCCCTACGCGCTTGAATACCGCGGGTTGACGGCCGTCGCGTAGTAAACGATGATGTTTGTCATAAATCCTCTGGGCATTCAGAATTAGCGGAGATGTTGGTTGCCTCTCGCAATTTGATGAGTGCCACTATGGCGCATTCCTCGTCAATGAAAACGACCCGCGCGAAACTGTGTTATCTCTTTGACCGATCCTTCCGCGCCGAGGAAGGCCTTGGAGTTCGTCGATGCCGACGACCGGTCGCCGCAGTCGCACCGACAGCGCGACGGTGGGGATGGTTGGTGGGCTCAAATAGCTTTGGGCCGCCGAAGTTGGCCTGAAGAGTGGTGAATCGACGCAGACCACGATAAGAAAGAATAAGATCACATCCAACCGTAGAAATCCACACGCTCCTTCACTGCTTCTCAGTTGCTACAGCAGACTTACCGGGCAAGTGCCTGGCTCGCAACCTCAGCGTCATCAAACTCCACTAGGACCCCAGAGTTCGACTGGGAGTTGACCCGCCGGAACCCTGGAAATTTCGCAAAGAATTGCAAGATCGCAGCTTTGCTTCCGACGTTGCCCAAGGCGGTGGGGTTCTTCCAAGCCCTTCGCGAACCCATTGAACGCCTTGCAGAGGTGGTCAGAACCTGGGATTCCGCTTATAGTAAGTTGGTGGTGACCGTGCCCGGTTTGTTGTTGGTAGGGACGGGACCGCAAGGGCAGGGCGGCTGCCAGAATTGAACGGATATGTTTGTGCTTGCGATGATGTACTCCAGGGCAATCCACGCAGTTAGTCCGTCGATGAATTCCGCCCATTGGTGGATGAATTGTATCCTTTAAACCCAACGTAGGCTGAAAGCAAGCGTTCCATCTTGTAGTTGCGGTGAGTATGTATGTATATGGTGTTGAGGCTTGGTAATTTTTTTTTTCGGGGGGGGAGGGGAATGGTATGTGAGTGTGGTTTGTCACGGAACGGACAGCTATTTCAAAGTTCGATCAGCAGAGCCCCACAACATACTTTCCCCAGCAAACTTTCGCGCACAGGGGATCAGCCCTCGTTTGTCCAGCACCAACAGTTCCAGGGCGGGGAATAAGTGGCGGAGGTCGTAGGCGACTGCCTCGACTTCTTCGTGGTCCGCAAGCTGGAGCAGGACGTGGGCTCGCGGCATGTTTCGGGGGAAAAAAAATCTTAGAGAGCGAGGCCACCGAGGAGCGAAGAAGGTGGACGACATCAGGATCTTGCGTAGGGAGGGCGGTGTGGGCGCGCTCGCCAAGCTGATCATGCACAAAAGCGGTCGGCGGAAGAGGGCAGGCGAACATTGGAAGGGAGGTGGCTGTAGGCGTTTTCTCTGTTCGTGAAGTGAGCCAAAGGTTTGTCGGGATATAATGAAGTTTGAGTCGCGCGCTGCTCTTCTATCTTTCTGACAAGGAAGGACTCCTAAATCTTGGGCGCGCAAAACTAAAGGAGCTTCCCACGGCGGCGCGCGAGAAAAATTATTTTTCTGGTGCGCCCCGCTTCTCGAAAGAAATATCGAATAGTTAATATCAAGAAACATAAAAAATAAATACAGATGTACAAAGGAGAATGAAGTATGCGAGAAAGAAAAAAAAAAAATTGCCCAGGCAGCTTTTGTTTTTTATGCAATGCGTCGGTGTTTGGGCAGTGTCTTTCCAACCCCCATTTGGCGGCGATTGTTATGAGTGATTTTTTTATTTTGTTAGTGGAGGCCGCCAATGTGTGCGCGGGAAAGACAAGCAGCTCAACCCGAGACAACGGGGAATTTTATAAATAATCCCGCGCATATCGTCTCGACTCTCCTCTAATCCTTTCGCCCTCCCTCTCTCCCTCTCTCTCTCTCTCTCTCTCTCTCTATCTCCTTCTCTCTCCTTCTCTCTCCTCCCTCCCACCGACAACATGGCCCCTGTCGCCGCGGCTTCTGCGCACTTCGACACCAAGCGCCTGCTGCACGCTCTCGCAAGGCGATCGATCGACGACGCCTCCGACGTTCTCGGCGTCGCCAAAACCTGTGAGTACCTCGCTAGTACTGCGTGTGCGCGCGCTCCAGCTCCTCCGCCCGGCAATCAACTTCACTCACCCGAATCCGGATCTTCTTTCTTATCACTCATTCCAACTGCAAAGCATCCTCTTCCAGCAACTGCTCGAATTGCCGCGGCACGAGTCTGTCCACCGGCGCCATCATCGCCATCGTAGTCGTCGGATGCGTCGTCCTGCTCGTCGTCCTCATCGTCTACAGCCGGAGACAGCAACTCTTTGGTGGCGGGGGCAGCAGCAGCACCGCCGCCGGCAGCGTCAACCCCAATCCCACCCAAAGCACGGTCTACCCGCTCGGCGCCGTCACCGACAAGCCAGTCGCGTATCCGACCGCCGCAGACCCTTACAACACCACCACCGTGCCCCAGACCTACGCCACCGCCGCCGCGTACGACCCGAAGCTACTCGACCAGATGCAGCAACCCGCCTACGCCCCGCAGCAGCAGGAGCAGCAGGCCTACGCCCAGCCAGGGGTCTACCAGCCGCAGTACCAGCCGCAGCAGACGTACGCGCCGCCACCCCAGCCGCCCGCGGGATACTACGCGCCTCCCGCCGCCCCCGCCCCCGCTGCGTCCTATGGTTCGCCTTACCTGCCGCCGCCCCAGCAGCAGCAGCAGGCGTACCGCGCCCCTACTGAGGCTCCCAAATTCTGAGCGCAACTCACTTCCCTCTCCAATCCGTTCCAGATTCCGTAAACCCCCCTGCTCTCCCAAATCCATTACCGATACTCTTTAAAAATCTTTGCCCCGGGACCCAACCCCATAATCTCTTGTTTTCCTCTTCCTTTTTTTTTTTTTTTTTTTTTTTTTCCCTTTGATGCTTGGCTCCTCTTCTGTAGAAAGACACAAGGACCCTCACACTTCCAAACCGCACCTCCCTCTCAGTCGCCACTTCTCAAAACATCTACCCCAATCCCTTTTTGTATTATTGACAGCAGTACTATTCAAGGGAAGCCGCCTTACCTCTTTCAAAAGAATAGGAGAGTGAAAAAAATAAAGGCTGAAGGGCGGTGGGTTACTCATAAGTACAAAAAGAAGCACAGAAGCAGCGGCCACCCAGTCGTCGGATGACTTTCCACAAATGAATAAAATTCTGGGCTGTGGACGGGGGAGGGAGGAGCAACGCACCTTCAAAAAAAACAAGGAGGGAAAGACAGACGGAGAGACAGGGCAGCGAATGAGGTATTTATACAAGAACGCACGAACAATTCGTGTACTTCGCGAGTGAGTCCAGACGGAGCAAAGAGCGTGCATGAACCTCGTATGGACGCGTATTCAGGTATCCAGAGTCTGTATGAGCTTTGCGAGAACGATGCGCACGGTTGTCATCCAAAGAGTGGTGCTCGTACCAGACTTATAAAAATTTGTTTGCTGGGGGTTTTTAGTGGCGAAATTCCTGATGTCTCGGATCAAGGATGGGTAAAAACGCACTCACAAGTTTGACATTTTCTCTTTCATCTCTGGTGGCTCACCCAAATTTTCACTCCCATGCCAAAGAGTGTAACCAGCTAAAACTTTGGAATGTGCTGGGAATCATACTGTCAGGAACAGGGCAGGACAGGAAAAGGCAGACAAGGAACTGAGGGGAGTGATGATTGTATTGGAAACAATAATTCACTTGAGGGTTGGGACGTCCCCCATCCCCCTTTTATACCTTTTGAGAGTCTTCCTTGTCAAGACTCAAAGAAAGTTCCAGAAAGAGCAATTAGTAATACAATGATACCAATGATACCAATGACAACAAGACAACTCAGGAAAGCAAAGAAGGTTCCAGAAGGTTCCACAAGGTTCCATGAAGGAATGTTCTGGAAGGTTCCAGAGGTTTCCAGAGGGTGATTCATAACAAGTAAGTCAGGATCTCTGCCAAGCTCCTGTAATCATTACTATCAAATTGCAAGAGTGAAGCACACTGATGTGGTCTAACCAGATTGGGGATTGAAACCACCTCTAAGCACTTGTGCAGTGTCAGAGATTTGGAAAAGTAGATAACACTGGGACCAGCCCTTATGCCATCTTAACTCATCTTTACTCTTGATGACAGGTCAGAGGATCTTAAAAGGTGTAGGTAATGTGTGCAAACTCCAACAGTTCCATGAAGGAATGTTCTAGAAGGTTCCAGAGGTTTCCAGACACATACGAGCCAATGACCTGGTTTTACAAGTTGCGGCGCACTTCACCGAGGTGGAATATAGACTTTTTTCAGCAGTTTGCAGAACAGTCGGCAGCGCTTTAGACCAGTGGCCACAAAATGAAGCTTTACCAAAAAAATTTTGTGGATGCGCCAACAATTTCGCAAACAGTTAAACAGATATACTATGTTTTTATTTGTAACTACGCCCTGTTTACAAGACTAAACTTTTAGCCTGACAAAGACGATGACTAAACATGATGAGAAAATTCCACAACATTTCATGATAAGGGCCCAGTATATTTCAGGCCAAATAGCGTCAAATACAACAGTCATTCGGAAGAAAAAAAAATTTTAAAAGAGAAATTGGGTGAATAAGATCTTTGTTTCAAATCTAGCTATTGCTTCTAGCAGCATGTGTCAGGGGCAATCACAGCTAAAACTCTGCAGTTTGACTCTACACATTGTGACAGAGACCTAACAGAGGTGTGTCAGCAGCGCTTGCTGGAGTATAAGGAACGCAGCAACTGTCCTAATGTCTTTCATCGTTTTCACCCGCTCTGCAAGCAGTCAAGCGTCTTTCCATCTCCTGGCAAGCACGCCTGGGGTCATTTCTTGACACTCTCCAGTCTCGTGTTCACGTGGGGTCTGGACTCTGCAGTATGGCCACAGGTTCTCTCCACGCCCGGGGGCGCTCCTTTTACTTAGAAGCAAGACAAATCTGCGTAAGCGTTGGTCCATAATTATTTTTTTTCTTCCCTCTTCCCCAGGAGAAGGTGTTGGTGTACAGCAACAGCGCCAGGCCTGAGGTAAAGCAATTCGGTCGGAGTGTTACTGGGCCTACTAGAATTGCGGGCTTGCAACTTTGGACACCATGGGACAGCCTGTGCATCAGGTAGCGTTACAGTGGTACTGGTTTACGTCTGTGACTGGAGGTCACATGGCAGTCATGTGACTTGTGGGAGTCGAGTAGCACAGGAAACAAAAAAAAAAAAAAACCACCACATTTCTCAAATCCCAAATATCGAAGGCACAGGCAAGCACCAACAGAAGGTCAAAATATTGGAATATGACAAATCTTGAAGTTTGCAATTTGCACCGCAAATGTGAAAACAAAGATACATTATTCAGTACTTGCTGAAGATACTGATTTGGGCAAGAGCTATCTGCCTCAGCCCATTGTTTTCTTATCCCGCCAACCATACAGTTCGAATGGCTCCTGAGTCACTGATTGCAAATTTCAAAAAGCCACAGAGTTCTCTGCACAGGATACAGAGGAAGAACTCTGCCCTTTGAACAGACTGTTGAACTATGTTTTGAAATCTGGCCACTCAAAATTCTTTTAAAAGAATCGAGTGTTATTTTGGGGGGACGTCAGCGATCGTTGGAACCAATTAGAGCAAGACACGTGTTGGTGCTAAATGCGGAGAAATGCGAGGTTTCTTTCCCACATTCGGCCAGTTGCTTCTCCCCTTCCCTCTCTCTCTCTCTGTCTCGTTCTCTCTCTCTTACTCTGTCTCGCTCTCTCTCTCTCTCTTTCCCTCTCTCGCTGTCTCGGTCTGTCTGACGCTAGCCCCGCTTAAAAAGACAAAAAAGAAGGCGAAAAAAAACACCCAACCAACTCAAACTAGGACAAACAATAAAACGAAAGCACCCCTTGGCACAATGGCAGCCGCCCCAACCGCCGCAGCTCCAGAGATCGAAGGATCCCCTTCCGCTTCCACCACCACCACCACCACCACCACCGCCGCCGCCGCCGCCGGCCCCGCCTTCCAGCAACAACAACACCACCACCACCACGACCACCACGGCTCCCTCCGGCGCACGCGGCACCTCGTGGAAATCGCGGCGCCGGCGTCGGCGGCGGACGTGGCGCTGCTGCGGGCGCTGCGGCGCCAGTGCGGGTGGGACGAGGAGCGGGTGGGCGAGTGGGTGGAGGAGGCCGGGCGCGGGGCGCGGCGGTTGTTTTTTGTTGTCGCGGGCGGGGACGGCGGGGTGAAGGAAGGAGGGGAGGACGGCGGCGGCGGGGAGACGCGGGACGGGGAAGAGGTTGTCGGTTAGTAATATTTTTGTGTTTCTTTTTCTTTTCTTTTTCTTTTCTTTTTTTTTGGGTTTTTTTTTTTTTGGTTTTTTTAAAGAGTTCTCACTATTTTTCCCGTTCTCACGCTCACACTCACACACACTCTGACATACTGACAAAGGCATGATCTCGCTGCTCGTCGACAGCCCGGCCGAGCCGCACATTGCGTGCGCGGCGACGCGCACGGCGTGCATCACGTCGCTGTACATCCGGGACGCGTTCCAGCGGCGCGGGCTGGGCGGCGCGGCGTTTGCCGAGCTGGAGCGGCTCGTGGCGGCGGAGGGCGCAACGCCGACGACGCCGACGACGACGACGACCACCACCACCTCCACAACAACAACAAAACCGCCAACACCAATAAAGACGACGACGCTGACACTGTACACGGTGACGTGGAACGCGTGCATCTACGAGCGGCGCGGGTACGTCGAGTTCCGTCGCGACCGGCGATTCGAGGGCGAGCTCAAAGGGGATAGGGCCGTCGCCGTGTACCTTCGGAAGGAGGTCTGAAATTTATTGGGGGTTGGTGCGAGGTTTCTATTTTACCTTAATTTGGACGAAGTAATGTGTGTGTTTTTTTTTTTTTGTTTTTTTTTTCTTTCCTCTTACATAAAAAAAAAGTAGTTGAAAAAAACGAAAACAAAAATGGAAACAAAACATAGCGGGTATCTACACCCCTTTTGTGAAAGGAAACGAAGCAGGGGGAGTTTGCGTGTCATAGCATCAAACAGTCCCTTACTCTTCCCCCCCTTCGCACTTGCCCGCACTGAGGCCCGGCACCGTAACCTCATTCCCACCCCTTTCCCCCTTACTTGACCCGATTTCATAAAAAATTCAAACACGAAAAAAAAAAAACAGAAATAGAAAAAAGATCTCAGGCAGCCCCCCCAACACTATTCAACAGAGAACTTCAACAGCACCCGCCGCTGTCCGCCGCCGCTGCCGGCTTTTCGCGTCGCCCCTGGGGAGCAAGCGTAGAGGGAGAGTGTGTGTGTGAGTGAGTGAGAGAGAGATAGGAAGAGAGAGGGAGGGAGGGTGTGTGTGTGTGTGTGTATGTGTTAGTTTAAGTGAGTGAGAGTGAGTCAGAGAGCCAAGCATGAACACATTCTGCGAAATACGAAACACCCAAAGAGCCGGAAGGGATTCGCGAGCGACCCCAAGAAACCCCCCACCCCGCCCTCGCCTCTTCCCACATCTCCTCACCTCCGTTTTGCGTAGGCTCCGTCGCTCTGAGCTCGATTCGGGTGCCCTGGCCGAGACTCGCAGCGGGGCCGACGACAGGATCCGGTTTGACGAGGTTGGACGCGGCGATGCGGAAGACGGTCGGTGAGGATTTTGTGGAAGGCTGCTTCGACGTTGCTGGCGTCCAGCGCCGACGTTTCGATAAAGAGGAGCCCGTTCTCGGCTTTTTTTTTTGGCGATAGCGAGAGAGAGAGAGAGAGAGAGAGAGAGAGAGAGAGAGAGAGAGAGAGGAGAGAGAGAGAGAGAGAGGAGAGAGATAGAGAGAGAGAGAGAGAAGGGTCAGCAAAAACAAGGTGGGGATAAGAAGAAAAGAAAAATAATCCAGCATTCCCGAACCAAAAAAAAAAAAAAAAAAAAAAAGAAAAAAAAGCGCAACTGGCAAACTGCGTCGCCTCCTCGGTCGGAACCGCGCGGAGGTGCTTGAGGTCACTCTTGTTTCCGACGAGCATGATGACGATGTTGGCGTCAGCGTGGTCGCGGAGCTCTCGCAGCCATCGGTTCACGTTTTCGTAAGACCCATGCTTTGAAATGTCGTATACGAGGAGCGCGCCGACGGCGCCGCGGTAGTATCTGTTTTAAAAAAAAAAAATTTTTTTTCGGGTGCATAGGGTATGGGTAGTTCGGTCAATGACGTGTAGTAAGTGCGAGAGAGAGAGAGAGAGAGAGAGAGAGAGAGAGAGGGAGCGCGGCGAGGGACAGGATATAATCCAACTCAGTACTCAACGCGTTGGTGATGGCGCGGAATCGCTCCTGGCCGGCCGTGTCCCAGATCTGGGCCTTGATGGTCTTTCCGTCGACCTGGACGGAGCGGGTGGCGAACTCGACGCCGATGGTCGACTTGGACTCGAAGCTGAACTCGTTGCGCGTGAAGCGGGCGAGCAGGTTCGACTTGCCGACGCCAGAGTCGCCGATCAGGACGACTGGGTGTGTGTGGTTTCCGGTGAGTATAAGTAGGAGAAGTAGGAGTAGAGGGAGTGGTGGGAGTAGTGGGTGGTAGCTAGCACAAGACTGTTGGTGTTTCTACCCTTGTTGCTTGAAAGGTCTTGGGCGAACCACCACCCGGGTGGCGGCGGGTCCCCGCCTGTGCTGCGCCCGCAGTGTGTCTGTCTGTCTGTCTATCCGTATGTCTGTCGCCATGTCTGCAGCAGCATGTGGCTTCTCTCTGTCGGCCTTGCGTCGGCCGCCCGACGCTCCTCTCTCTCTCTCTCTCTCTCTCTCTCTCTCTCTCTCTCTCTGGGAAACCAACAAACAAAAAATTTCACCTTTGAACAGGAAGTCGTACTCTGCCAGACCAACAGACAAGGATTTGCATATTTGATTTGTTTTTTGGGGGGGCGGCGAGGCGGTTGTGGTGAGTAAGCACGGCTGCTGCAGACAGACAGACAGACAGACAGATGAGGAAGGAGTAAAGCAAGGGGGTGGTTGGTGGCTGAGGCGCTCGCTGGCTGGCTGGCTGGGATGACTGACGCTGCTGGCTGCTGGCGGCCGGGGGGACTTCGGCCGGCAGTCCACCAAACTCCCCTCCCTCCCTCCCTCCCTGGCTGGCTGGCTGGCTGGCTGGCGGGCCGGCGATCGGGTCGGGCAGGAATATAGTCGGTTTTTTTTTCGGTCGGTCGGTCCGCGTCTTCGGTCTGGCGCTGTGCGTTTGCCTGCCTGCTGCTCTCCAAAGTCGCCCTCCTACGATCGAAATCTTCGGGAGGGATGGAGAAGAGAGAGAAAAGAGAGAGAGAGACGGAGCGTGTATGTGTGTGTGTGTGTGTGTGTGTGTGTGTGTGTGCGCGGGCCATCTGGGCGTGCGGCGAAGGCCCCCAACAGCATCAGTCCCGCGGTGACTATCCCTCTCTCTCTCGATTGAACGCATCTCACGACACCGGGGGGGGGGAAGGAGCTAGTTGGAGTCGAGGCTGCGCGCACACTCACCCGTCGTCCCTAGACATGGAGGAGGTGGAGGAGGAGATCGAACTAAGGAGGAGGAGACAGGAAAATCTGAGCCGAAGAGAGAAAGAGAGAGATAGACAGAGAGAGAGAGAGAGAGACACGTTTCGAATAGGGAAGAGCTAGGACGGAGACAGAGACAGAGAGACCGATTGCCCAACAATGCACACCTGCAAACGCACAACGCACCCAAAATCAAGAAAGAGAGTAATCGCATTCGAGAAGAGACAGAGAGAGAGTCAAAAGCGCAGCAAGATGACCAAACTGCAAGGGTGGCTTGGGCCTGCCCCAAATACATTTGTCGGCAGCGAGGACTGTAAAAAATTCTATCTGTCAAACAATGATTTCTTGGGGTGGGTTTCCCTAAAAAAAAGAAAAAAAAACAACCCAAGCCATTTCCCTCCCAGCCCAAAAAAAAAAAAAAAATACGCGTTTCACGAAAAAAAAAAGTGCAGAAAAACAAAGAGAACAAATTATAAGAAAGCGTCGTTTTTCGTTGAAGTAGAGTAGTGAGCGGGGGGGGGGGGGGGGGGGGGGGGGGGGGGGGGGCGGAGACGTGGCCGCACGAGCTCGCGCCAGGTTTACAGGGAATCTTTGAAAGATAAGGGGGGGAAGCAATCAAAAGGAAACGGAAACGGAATAACGGACGCGAGTACAGTATTTGGAAAAGGAAAAGAAACAAACAGAACAAAAAAATATCAGTTTCTGACAAAAAAGTACGGCCTTCTCCAACGCCCCGGCGTACAAAAATACTCTATCATGCCGGTAAAACAGGCCGCAAGCAGGTTCACGTACCAACTTCTCCCCTCGAACCGTCCATTTGTCTTTGACTTGGAGAGAGAAAGGTGGAGAGAAGAAAAAGAAAAAAAGGAAACAGTAACCCCTCGCGCCCCCGTTGAATTATTTTCACAACACGCTCAACGCCGCCACAACGGCCGCGGCGCCCACGACGGCGGGCGCGAGCCAGACAGCCCACGCGGCGCCATGGGACCTCGTCGCCCGCGTTCTTTGAGCCTTCGGTCGACACGGACGCGGTGGCCGGCGTGCCGTGGTCGACGGTCCTCGTGTACATGCCGGGGAGGTTCGCCGCGGTGGTCGACGCCGCCGGGAACTGGCTGCCCGTCGAGTTTGCGGCGGGGGGGCGATGCCGATGGCGCCCTTGTCAAAGTCGTAGACCGAGTACCAGCGTCGCAGAAAGACGTCGCCGAAGATCCAGACGGTGGTCGTAGCGTCGGAGAGCATGTTGACGGGGAGGATGCCGACGTAGCAGCGCTGGGAGGAGTCAGTGAGGATGTAATCGCGCGGGGAGAGGGAGAAGGTGGCCGGGGTGGAGGCGTTTGTGGTGAAGGTGAAGTTGAGGGTCGGGAGGAGGGAGACGAGGGTGCAGTTTGCAAAGCGTAGGCCGTTGGTCGCGGTCGCGTTGAGGATCGGGCTGTAGCCGTAAGGAGCGCCGACGCTGTTGAGCGCGGGGAGGATCTGCGTCGTGTAGGGTCGCGCTGTCGACCGTCACGACCGTCGTCCCCGTGTCGAAGAGCGCGTGGGTCGTGGTTCCGGCCGGTGGGGAGATGGCGTTTGCGGCGGGTTTGCGGGTGGTGCTGTCGACCACCAAGGGGTGCGAGAACGACGCAGAGTCCAGCTTGGCCGACCAGTAGAAGCGCGAGTTGAGGGCTGGCAGGGTCGAAACGTTGAGCCAGGACAGGTTGCCGGTAAAGTGGGACGCGTCCATCGCTCCGAGGATGAGCTCACCACCGTTGGGCGCGTCGATCGTTGTCGAGTCGGCGGAGCCGTTCAGCCAGATTGAAAAAATGCGAGGGGTATTGTCGAAAAGAGAGGAAGAAAAGAGCGTGTGGAGAAGCGTCCGTGGGTTGTTCGCTGCGATGGAACAGTTAGACGCCATAACAGAAAACAAGGGGGAAACTCCCTCGAGCGAGCGACTCAACTGGAAGCAAAGCCGTCCCGAAAGCTCAGACCCACAACGCCATCCCACTGGCGGGCCAGCTGACCCGACATGCTAGCGTCCGTTTTGCCGAGCAGGAACGTGACCGAGCTCAATTCAAAGTTTGATCCGTTCGTTGCGTTGCTGCCGCCGGAATACCAGCCAAAGGCGTCGGTGCTCCAGTTTCCGGCCACCGACCCGATTCCGTAAGTCACATTGACGGCCGTGTTGTATCCGCAAACGTTTTCGATCGCGACTCGTTGAAGCCCCTCCCCGCTCCGCACGCTGAGCACGAATCTGGCGTCACCCACTGGCCGGGAGAGATAGAGATCGGGGAGGTAACGTCAATCGAACGTAAATAAAAAATGACGAAAAGAAAAAAAAAGAAACCCGGGTGCACTGCGATCGTCCGCTTACCAACACACTCGATCCCGTATCAATGTTCACCAAAAAGTACTGAGGTGGTGTTCCGAGGCTGATATTGGTGTAATACTGAAAAGAGTAGTGCTCTGGCGTTAGACAAAAAAAAACACCTCCAACCCCCCCGCAAACAACTGAGCCGTACCCCTATATCCCCGTAGTCGATCAAGCCCACGGCGGTCGCATTCGTCGCCGAGAGATCGGAATTGGCCGATTCCGGCCCAAGCGCCGATCGGGCATTGAACAGCGTCGACGCTACGATGGCCTGGCCAGCCTTTCGGCCGAGGGTTAACCTGGGATTGAGCAACAAAATGTCAGTGAATCATGTATGTGGCAGAGAGTTCCGCAACCGACGAGTGGTTGCGGTCGGATAGTGGGGGGTTCAAGGGGGACAGAGGGGGCTAGCGCTTTCGAGAGTGATTAGGAGGGGAGGACGCTGGCGCCGGCGGCGCATGTGACAAGTCCGAACCCCACCGCATTCGATCTTGCCCCCGCCAAGATTTTCTTGTGTGTGTGTTTTTCCCGATTTTTGCTTTGTTTAACATTTTCGTAGTCTGTCTCACGATCTGTCTGCCGCCCGTCTACTGGTCGGGGTCTGTCTTTCTGTTCGGTCGGACAATCGTCGATTTCAATTCCGCCACTCGAATTTGAAAGGGCGAGAGACAAGAAGGCGCAAACGGAAATGTTGAAAATTTGAGCTGGTTCCTGCAACAGAATATTGTTGTGTGCAAAAATAGAAAAGGTGGGAGCGATTTACGATTGATTCAAAAAGACAAAACCTTGAGACAGAAAACACAGCGCCACCGGAAACGACTTTGACGGACGAAAAACGTCATATCCCCCCAATCAACGATCTATTAATAGGGAAACATTGGTGGTATGTACGTAGTCTGACCTCTTTCGCTCGGAAGACTGGGAAGGATTAGTAGTCACTGTGGCCAGCGTGGGTTGCTGAGAATAAACCGTTTCTCAAAATAAATTTTACTACTGGGCGCGCAGCAATAGGTCCAACAGTATAACCGTCTTCTTTCAGTGTTCTATGACTGTCCATTAAAATCTGCACGAAACTTTTTTAAAATCTGCACGAAACGTGATGAGAGACGCTGAATTCTCTTCAATGGATTCTGTGGACTGTGTTTCAACTGAGGGGGAGAAAAAAAACGAACCAAAAAAAAAAGACTGTGTTCCCTTTCGCAAATGTTCCGTGAATGGCCGGGGCCGGCCATGTGCAAAACGTTAAACACATTGGCGCAAGTAGCACCAACCAAGTCGCAAACTTCAACGTTCAACGAAAACCACTCAAAAACACATCCCTTTCCCCACACTTCAACTTACCCCCCCTCCCACACCCTCCTTACTTCCCCGCCATCAACCTCTTCTCCACGGCAGCCCACACAGAATCGAACTGGGTTGCGCCGGCAATCTCCGGGAGCGCGGCGTCCGCGGGCCACGGCGAGAACTCGAGCGGCGGGGCCGCGGCAACGGAGGAGGAGGCGTTGCGCACCTGGGAGTAGGCCTCCCAAAAGGCGATGCCGCCGTTGGCGGGGAGGGGAAACTCGTAGGGGTACTTTGCAAGGGCGGAGGGGGTGGTGACGTTGGAGGCGGCGAGGACGTTGCGGATGGAGGCGATCACGTCGTGGAACCTGGCCACGCGGCCGCCTTCGAACGACGTGGGCTGGAAGGGCTTGGATGGCGTCGGGCCGCCGTATGTGTACGATTTGATGCCCAGGCTTTCGCGCATGGTGCTACGAGGGGGTGGTGAGGATGGTTCATGGGGAGGTAATCGTAGTGAAGAGTAAACTTAGTTGAAGAGTCCTGATTCGCGAGGGCAAGCGAAATGCGGCCGACAGGAAGAGGGGTTGGCAAAAGTATGATCTTACCGAGTGAATATGGCGCAAGTGGATCCGCAAAAGCCGTTGCTCGCAATCGCAATATTTTCCGGTGCCCACCCACGTTTCAGCTGCAAGACGATCGACGCATTGACCAACTTATTCGACAGCGGCCTGCAATCTATCAAGAATTTGTTGGAAAACTTTTGCTGGGTGCCGCCCCGATCGAGGACGAGACCGGGGGTGAAGAGCGCGCTGGCGGTCGGGTACGCTAGCTTCCCATTGCGATCCAGATTCTCCGAGAAGTCAAACACAAGCTCGTCCGCCCCCGACTTGGCGTTCATGGTGATCAGGTCGCTCAGCATGGAAGTGGCGCGGACGTCATACATGACGGGGGTCACGGTCTCTGCCGCGAACAGGTATCGGATGACGGCCTGCCCGAGGCAAATGCTGCCGCCGCCGTTGTTTGTGACATCAATAATGAGACGGGTGGTTCCGGCAGCTTCGAGGGACACGAGGCCCTTGACGATGCTCTCGTGGAAGCGCGAGATGCCGGCGTTGGTATCGTTGGCAGAGTCAAAGGTCTTGAGGACCCAAACGGCCGTCTTGTTGTTCAGGACGAAAAACGCACCGTTCTCGTCGCCCTGTAGTCGGGTCACGGCTGCGGTCGCGGACCTTTCTGCTTGCTTTAGCGGCAAGTCAAGCATGAGCTTTTTCGCGACGATGCTTTCGAGCTCCGCATAGGTGGGCGGGGGCTGGAACGGGTTGTCCAGTTTGGAGGGGTGCACCGAGAATCCAAAGAGCGAGCGGAAGTATGCAGCACTGCGGGAGCTGACTTTTGATGGGGTCAAGTCGACATGTGCCTCTCTTTTTCCGTAGGAAGGCAGCATGTCGGCGGGGATAACGTCGCTAAGAGAGGAGATGCCGTGTGCTTTTGAAAGCACTTCTGGTGGTGCGATCGGCTCGGCAATCGGCTCTGCAGCTTTCGCGTCGGACCAGAAACCACGCCCAACGGCATTTGCGCTCGACTTGGTCTTGCTTGCAGACGGCACGCAGTTTGCCTTGTAATAGGCGTCGGTGCTGACGAACCGCTTGACCGCCTTTTCGACGCTAATCAACCAATTTGCTTTCACTTTGACCCTTTCGCCGCTGGGCGACACGAGAGATACGACGACGGAGTCGGGAAAGTCTGGGTTCAAGTCTGTTCTGAAGTAGAACAGACCGGTAGAGGGGATAAAATTGCTTCTTTTCCACTTGTATCCAACGACCGCCCTGTTAAATCGGGCTTCCGGCGACTTCGACTGCCCGACGATACTGTCGCTGAACGCTTTGATGGCAGTCTAGTTGGTTTTCATGGAAGGTAGAGGAGAGAGTGCACTCGTTGGTTGCCAAGCAGGACACCCTGGATTCTTAACGGACGAAGATGCAACTCACAACAGCGTCCACGCCGTCAATCGTTTCGACAATGTACCCTTTGAACGCAGATGGAAGCTTTCCTCCCAAACCGGTGGACCAGGTCTTGTCCAACGCCGCTGCCAAAGGAGAGTCCTCTTCTCCGTCAAACCATGCCGTTGTCTGCGTAAACGCGCCGGCCACGTAAATCTGCGTCGCGCTGCCGCTGGACAACGAGCCAAACGCAAAAGGAAGCATAGCGACCAATCCGGAGAAGCAGTCGGATGAGTAGGAAGAGTGTCCATCGTTGAGCGTGTCGAAGGCGGCCGAGATAGCAGAATGGAATGCAAACTCTGTGGTGATGGACGCATCTTCAGCGATTGCGTCCAGCTTCCCGACAATGTCGACGGACAGGGGAAATAGTGGGGCGGCTGCGTTCTTTGCCAGATCGACGAACGGATAGCTGATGGATGTGGTGTTTCATTCAAGTGTTTCATTCAGGAAGTTAGGGTTCGTGAGGAGTGGGGGAGTCGGGGGAAGGAAAGAAAAGACTCGGCGGAAGATGGGAAGACACTCAACAGCTGTAGGAGCATCTTGAGGTTCTCGATCTGGCGGGTGCGCTTCGCGTCTCCGACCTTGAGCGGAAACGAATTCAGGCACGGCAGCACGGCGCTGGGCGGGAAGAGCAGGAACGTCGCGTTGCCGGAGGTAACCTTGTATTCGAGGACGCTCGCGCACGGGTCGGTCGCGGGAGGGGCAGGGTTGATGGGTGCGGCGAGGGGGGCGGCGGCGGCGGCGGCGGCGGCATCATCGTTGCTGGCACTTTCAGCAGGGATGAAGCCGCGAGGGTGCAGGCGGGGTGGGGGCGGGAAGGGCTGCGGCGCGGCAGCGGCAGCGGCAGCGGCAACAGCGGGGGAGGAGGCGGAAGTGGTGACGGCGAAGGCGGGGAGGACGGCGAGGAGGGTCACGAGGAGGAGGGTGAGGAGTGGCGGTGGCGGTGGCGGTGGCGGTGAGGGGGGAAGAGCAGCAGCGACGACGGCCCCTCGGCGGCGGCGGCGGCGCCCGTCGGCGGTGGTGGCCATCATTACAATTTGATTACCTTGTCGTCCTTTCTGTTTTTTGTTCAAAGTCATCTGTTTTTTCTTTGTTTTTATATTAATTTGCAGTGTTTCTTCCGCTGGGGTGTCCGCCGAGAAAAGAAGATGGGATGGATAAGAAAAAAACAAAATCAATCAATCACTCAGCCACGCGAAGCGAGAAGAAGACAGCAGCACTTTGCTGCATTCTTCAAAGCCAGGATTTCTTTGTGCCCCCTTGTCTTCCGCACCCACGGTGTGTGTGTGTGTGTGTGTGTGTGTGTGTGTGTGTTATTTTTCAAAGGATGTCCGTCCCGCCAGAGCATTATCGAGCTCACGCGCTTGGCAAAGAGAGGCACCCTGGCTGGCTTTTGTACACGTCTGTGACTTGCTGTTACAGTAAGGAAACTATGGCCCCTCCGCAGACTTGCCACCTTACTCAACGCTGGGTAAAAGTAATATATATACCCATAAAAGCATAACACTGGTTCGGAATCAAACACTGGCACACGGTGCGAGCAGTGCGCTCGAACCAGTGCACTATCGTTTCTGACCATACAACGTCCAGACCAAGAAATTGTAGTACATCTAAACGAATTATAAACTTCAAGACACCAAAAGGATTTCATGGTGGTATTTATTGAAGGCGCTGACAAAACGCCTGCTAAATGGCATAAAGAAGAACTATAGTTGTGTTTGTTTTTTTTTCTTCCTCTCCCACCACAGCCTGTCCGTCGCCCCACCGCACCCGCCCTATTGCCTTGTTGCTTGTTGTCGGAGTTAAACCCTGTCCATGCCATGGTATAACCCCAGCCTGCTCTAGGGTAGACTTCTCCATTGTAGCGCAGCGGTCGCTGAACAGAAGGAAACTGGAGGGTCTCCCTGCCGGGAGGTCCTTTGAGGAGGAGCTTTTGCCGCTCTCATTCTCCTCCTTATCGGAATCATTCATAATCATCCGTTCATCACCATCTTATTCATCGTCAAGTCATTACACGTCAGTTGTTCGGCCCCGGATATGCAGCAGAGGGGGGAAACAAAAAGGGAAGAAGAAAAAAAGAATTGCGAACAGAGAAGGAGTGAGAGGGATAGGTAAAGCAGCTTAGAGTGGAAGGAGAGGGAGGAAGGAAAGGATAGGGCGGAAAGCACCATCCGTCCTTCCCTAAAGTCGGCCCCGTACCGCATCGAGACACGGCCCCGCCGAACGCCGAACTCCGTAGCTGCCAAATCGACCGCGCCCCATCGGCGACAGCAGCGGCCCGCGGCCGCGATCACGGTCGCCCGGCAGGAAGTCCTGCTGCTGCGACAGCGAGGGTGGGGGCGGGGTTTGGAGTTGGCGGTGCTGGTTAAAGTGGTGGCGGTGGCTGTGGCTGAGCAACGGGCGCGGCGATAGCGACGAGGACGGCGACGGCGACGGTGGCAGGGACGACCGTGGGGTTGTCCGACTGCCGACAAGGCCCGTTGCCATAGTTTCAGCGGCAGCAAATGCGTCGCTGCTCCAGCCTTGCTGTGACCCGCGGCTGCGCTGATGGCAATGGTAGTGGTGGTAGTGGTGGTAGTGGTTATGTTCCAAGTCATGTAAGCTGCTGCCGCCCATGCCGCCGCCACTGCGTGGAGTAGCTGCGAATAATGGTGCAGGCGGCGGGGTTAAGACGCGCAGTCCCGGGTCGCAGTAGCGGCCAAAGCGGCGACGGTGCAGTTGAGACGGGGAATGCGGCTGGGGCGGGGATTGACGACCGGTGCCGACGATGCCGCCGTTGTCCCATGCGTAGCGCGCGGTCGAACACTGGGTGCTCCATCCGCCAGAGCGAGAGCGTTGGCGGTGGCGGTGCGCAGAACCAACTGCACCCGAAGCGACAAATCGACTCGCACAAGGCGAAGGAGTAAAATTTACTCCACCACCGACTCCCACATGGCCGCTCGCCAGAGGATGGTGTCGAGACCCTGGAGGTCCGCTGCGCCACACGCTTTGCTTTTCCTCCGCGATACGGCGCACGTCCGTCTCCAGGTAAACCCTGCGTCCGGACTCCTCGAGGTCGCAGTGCTTCTTGCCGCATACCATGCACGGCAAGCCCCTGGGGTCAAAAGGGATGGTCGCCAGGTCGCGTTCGTCCAGAAAGTACGGGGCGGCGGTGGCCTCGTGAAGAGAGACGAGGACGCCAGGAGCGACGAGGCAAGGGTCACAAATGCGAAGGCGGAAGCGGTCGTGCGGAACGGGGCAGACGTGGTGGTCGCAGCGCGTGCAGAGGTAGGGGAGGCGGCGGATCACCTGCAGGCGCGGAGGGAGGACGTGGCGCCGGGTCGGAGCGCAGGCGCAGAGTGCGGCCGTCGCCGTCGACGGGGCGACCACGTCGCATTGGGCTGGAAGGTGGCTGCTGCCATCCGGGATCTTTCCGGGCACCTCTGCTGCCTGTGAAGACAACAGAAGAGGAGGTGGAGGAGAAGGGGAGCTCTGGAGCGGCACCACGTCGGTCCCGTCGATCAAGGCAAGCACGCGCGGCGGTACCAACGAGTCCGACAGCCTGTTTCTAAGGACCGCTGACCAAAAGCGATCGTCGAAGGCCGCGTATAGTTGTCTGCAGACAATCGAGAGCTGGACAATGTCAGCGACGCGGATGTGGCCGACAATCTCAACGAGTACGTCAAACGGCACCGACACGAGGAACCAGTTGTTCAGGTTCCGACGGGCGGCAGCAGCAACCGGGACAGAGAGGTCACCCAGCACAGGGGGAGGAGTGCAGCTGTACAGAAACGCCTGGTCCGATCCGGGCGAGGGGTGTCGGAAGGGTGCTTGAAACGCTCTGGCAGATCGGAACTCTCCTCGACCAGTGTAGGGGAAGTAAAAGGGGTTGGATGAGCGAAGCGGCCGCCTTGGGGTGCTGTCTTCGGGGCTTCCGTGCATGCCTCTCCACTCGCGGGATTGTCGTCGACGCATGTTTTTTTCGTTTTACTAACCCGGTTCGCGGGTGTGAAGCTGCGAGCCAAATAGATCCTGTCGGTTGAGAGAGGCGAGTGAGCAAGGTGATGGCGCACGGCGTACTGAGCTGGCCATTTTTCAACCGGTTTTGATCACTCGAGGCGACTCGGCGCGGACAGTACCAGCAGGAGACGAGGTTGGCAGCGTGTGATGATGAGCAAGGTTGAGGGGGGAGGGCGAGAGAGAGAGATAGGTATCTGCAGCTGGGGGCACGGTCACGGTCACGGGGTTTCGTCGGCTGGTCACGCGGGCAGCAAAGCAGACAACTAACTGCCCATTCGCCACACAGGGAGCGGCAAAGGGCAAAGAGAAGAGCGGCTACGAAGCAGGCCTGGATAGGGCGAGGGAGCCAAGGGCGGGATGCGAGGTGGGGGCGAGACGTGGCAGGAGCAGGCGAGCAGTGCTCTCTCTCCACCTCTGCCCGTCCTTCCACCCTGCCCTTCCCATCTGACACCAGAGTCCATCCACGGCCGGTGGGCGGGCCAACCGTCTAGCTTCTGAAAGAAGGGGAAGACGGGAAGGGGAGACGGGAAGGCCCGCCGAGGCACCAGGATGTGGGGTGGGTTGCGCCCTGTCGCGCGCCACGGGCTCACGCAGTCCCGGATCCCAACCAAAAACCGCGCCCCATCACCCTCTCTTTCTCTTCAGCCCCTCCCGTCGCACTCATTCACCTTTTGCTTTGGCGATTGCGTGGGGTGTGACGAGCGCGGGCGGGCGAAGGGCGGGGGGAGGAAGCGGGCGGCGGGAAGGACGGAGGGCCACACGGACAGACGAAGAGGGAGGGAGGGGAGCGAGGAAAAAGTTCAAGTCGGAGGCGAGGAAGGCGCGGGCGGCGGACTCGTTAGTGAAAGAGAAAAAAAACCCAAAAACATGAATTCCTTTTCCTTCCACCAAACAGTAAAGGGATGCCTGTTGACTGAGAAACAGTCCTTGAAAAAAAAAAATAAACAAATTAAATAAAAAAATAAGATATGGGAAGGCTACGCCTTACCACCTCGCCCGAGGATATTTGTAATCCAGCACCCCAGAGGGGAGCTGGATTAAGAGGGGAGCTGGATTAAACTTGGTTAAACTTTATTTTTGCAACTTCTGCATTGCCGATGCAATTATTGATCCAGCAAGATAGAAAGAGTATCCAATCTTTGATCTTCTGCCAACCTTTTTTGGAACCCTGGACTCTCCCAGAGTGATGACACCCTGTCATACGGAAACCCCTTCACCATGAGGCCAGCCATGTTTTTCACACGTGACAGAGCCACAAACATGAGCCATGTTGTTTGTTCTTTGGAGCCAATGTCAACATAAGCAGAAGCAAGTGTTTGCCCTTGACTCTTGTGAATTGTCATGGCTTAGGCCAGCCTCAAGGGCAACTGTGTATGTGTTCTCCATTAGTGCCATCAACTGATATCGGAGAGATAGCCACATATTTCTCATGTCCCTGAACACCGTCATCAAAAGAGGGACCAGGAGCAGCATATTGGTCCATTTCAACCACCACAAACAGCAGGATTGAAGCATTGTCAGATCCAAAAACTATATCTTGGACAGTACCAAGTGCACCATTTGTAATCCCAACACACTTCCACATATTTGATGTTAGGGCAATCCTTACCCCAATGGCAATGTAAATGAAGTTCTCCAAGTTTTGAAAGTCCTTGGAATCCTTACTTCTTGTATCTTCAGGATTATTGAGTGCAGTTACCCGAACAATTGGAGAGCAAAGCTGCTGCAGCTGGGTGCGGTTATGCTCCTCAACTGCAGAGTTTGTGAAGAATAAATACACTGAATCCCGAAATTGGTTTGGGTAAATCTCACGTGCACCAGCCCTTTCATAACTGCAGTTGTTCATAAGAATCTTTTGTCATGATGCCATTGCGCAATGCCCTCAAGAGGTCAACAAAAGTTGCTTGGTTCAGGTCATGGCCAACAACCTGTTGACGATGGATTGTTGTGAGGCGCGCTGTCTTGTTGAAAAGTTTATAGGAATGATAACCAGCCTTTCCTTGGTCTGTTTTTGCACTAGTGCCATTAAATAACGGAGTACCTCCAACTGGAGGTATCTGAGCCAAGTCTCCTACCAACAGGTAGAAAGGCCCACGAATGGCACATCTGGCTTAACAAATGCCTGCCTCAAAGCATGAGTCCATCCTGCCCATGATTTCGCAGCTGACCATTGAGCATTATTCATCCACAATGAGCAGCCTCACATTGCGAAAAACCAGCTGAAGATTTCCAAGCTGTTTTCCTGATATCAAGCCACCCCTCTTTGATCCACGTACATCAAGCTTCAATAGAGAGTGTAAAGTTGTTCCTCCAATGGCAAACGCAGCTTTAGCTGTGAAGGCTGCACGAACAACTTCATTTTGCAAAAAGCTGCTGGACAGAGCATTGATTACATGGGACTTCCCAGTGCCTGCTGTGCCATTCAGTATAAAGAGGGACTGATTTTGATCCCTCATTTCATTCAATATATGATCAAAATCCTGCCGTTGGACAGGATCCAGGCTCTCTGGGCTGACATAAGGAGCCTCTGCACCTTCAGGGCCATCTCCCAGTGCTTGCTTGTTTATTTCAACAAATTTGGTGCCCACCTTAAGTTTCTCCTCTGAATACCTCAAACGATGGATACTCCAGTCATAGTTTGCTGCCAAAATCCAAGTCTGTCAGACTGTGTCTGCAGCAGTGATTTCAGCAGGGGCATCAGCAGCTTGCCTCATCACATCAATCGCTCAGAGTCAAAGTTGATGCTGATATGGACAAACTCCAATGAGCAGCTGACGTGCTTGCCTCCAGAAAGGAGTCTGAATGTTTCACCTCCACCAATGTCCCTGCACTCCAGTGTTTGCAGCATTATGGAGCGAAGAACAGTAGAGGGGTCTTTATCATCTCCTGCTCTTTGAACAACTGCATTGAATGTGCTGTTGATATTTCTGCTGCGCTTTTCAGCCTTGGATGCATACTTGACCATATATTCAAACGCAGCCCTCACATCAATAATCATTTGGAGGTCCACATTTCCTCTCCAATGGTGAAGCTGTAGGGGACAATGTGATTCATAAATGGATCATTTCTCCCGGGAACAATTTTTGCAGTGACCTTTCCAGAAACTTCTTCAAAAATTATGTGAGTGCTCTCACACACAGAGCAAGGGAATCCAAATCTACACCCATCCTGCCTCTCTGAATAGCAGTATCCATTAGGCCTACAGACTAAATACAAAAATTTACTGCACAAACACCACACACACACACACACACACACACACACACACACACACTCACTCACTCACTCACTCACATGCACGGATATTAGCCAGCAGCAGCAGCAGCAGCCTGCAATTCAGGGACAGCAGGCTGAGTTGGGATCTGACAGCGGTGGGACTTGACAGCGGTGGTGGTGGTGGTGGCGGCAGCTGCAGACAACGGCAGCAGACACTGACAGCAGACGATGACAATGAGTTGTGGGCTTGCTGTTGTTGTAATTTTCCTTTTTTTCTTTCTTTTCGATCTTTTCTCCTTTTTCTATTTTTTCTACTCTTTTTTTCCTCTTTTTTTTCTATTTTGTCTGCTTTTTTTTTTTGTCCTTTCCTGTTTTCTAAACATTTCTGACAAAACCCCTAAGCGAATTAATGATTGGTTCCCCTAATTCACTAATCAAAAATCGGGCCCTGGGAGATTCACCTGTAGAATTAAATCCTCCCCTGCTGCGCGGGCTCTAACCCTTCCACCAAACAGTAAAGGGATGCCTGTTGACTGAGAAACGGTCCTTGAAAAAAAAAAAATAAACAAATTAAAAAAATAAAAAAATAAAAAAAAATAAAGAGGCAGATTAAGTAGCAAGGTCACATGGAGAGCTCAAGTAATTGGTGCTCCTGCACCAATCCTTCAGAGGATTGTTCCTGTGAATGTTCATTCTTTGTGTTTGAGACCCGCTGTTAGCCAGATCAGTACGGATACTTCGTGGGCAAAGCAAGTAGTAGGGTTAAAACACCCCTTGGACAACAGCCCAATAAAGTCAGTTTTAGCCTATTATTTGTTTTCCTTCACTCTAGGGCCCAGATCCCAGGGTCAAAGGAGTGAGTATCTCACAATGCCAGGTGCAATCACCAACACTTCCAGTGGGAAGTGATGGTAGTGTTATCACAGCTAAAGATAACACCAGTGTATGGTGCCGAAAGTGAGTCTCAGATGCAGCCGAACGCTGTAAAATCTAGTGGCAGCAATGTGTCTAGGCTCTGCTATATCAGTTCGCAGTGAGGTTGAGAGTGAGGAATAAACAAAGGAGATGTGGATTTGTGGTTTTCCTTCTCCCCAACTTGGAGAGAAAAAACTCTGTTATGAATAATTGATGCATAATGAGGATATGCACACTATAATAGTTGCTAGTCACGATCCGAAGTCTGCACGCTAACGGTAAGGGACACTTATTATGTTTCCTGATCGCGATCTCTCACCTGTCTCATTTTGATCGAACGATCTGCTTACTTGAATTATCACGATCTGTTTAGTTGATCTTTTCTGGATAAATATTGATCGAGATCTACAAATCTAATCGTGTTAACATCGAAACACTTGTTAAGTCGATTTTCGAATCTGTTATTATGTAAGAATCTCATTCATTTACTTATTTACATTTAAGGAGTCCAATCTTCTAATATGTAGTTGATTAACGCAAATCAGGCAGAGGCGAAATTCTTCGAAACTTCGCTTCAGTTCCATTTGGGTGATTTTGATCGTGTCGATAAGACACAGCTCTTATCTAAGCGCCAGCTCTCCTGTCACCACGTGGGCAGGACCTTTCAAGACGTTGCTGCTGCCGACGACTGTCAACGATGGCCGCTTGGCCAGTGTCAGTGAAGAAAGGAACCGACAATGGAAGGGCGGCACTTGCTCGGCGCCTGGACGTCAAACGTCGTCTTCCTCCTTTTTACTTCATTTGAAAGGTCTCTCCCCTTCCTTTTTGGTTGGCAGATTGTCCCCTATCGTCTTGATGTTTTCGCATTTTTTTCTAATTGTTTCATTTTCCTTCTTCCACCACCTGCCAAACTCCACCGCTCCACCAATTTTGGTCCTAAAATTCCGCAGAAATACCCTTTCACCTCCCCTCCTTCGCCTCTTTGCAATAGGTGTCATTTTTACGTATTTTATTATCTTTTTCAAATCCTGCCAAAGTTCTTTCTTTCTGTCGCCTCCCTCTCTCCACCAAAATACCCTCGTTTTGCATTTTTTCATACTCTTTCCTTCGTTCTCAGAACAACTTGGTCGGGTAATTGGTGCGTCTTGCTGTTTCAGTAGTGATCTTGGCTTCAACCTTCTCTACTTCCTTGGTTATTCACCTTCACACCCCTTTCCATCACTTTCCCTTGGCACACCGGTAGTGTGCTGTCAGTTTTCTGTTGCTCCCCACGCGTTGAAGTTCCCCATACACGTGCTCGAAGTCTTTCTTTGTTGGTTATAGTTGCTGCTAAACCTCACGTCTGTCTGCGAGTGGAGGACAACCTGAGAAGCCTGCTGCACGTGTCTCTGTGGCAGGATGTTCAACTCACACCACGTCGTAGGGCTTGTATACCCACCGTCATGGATCCCTCTCAGTTCATCACCTTCGGGGCCAGCTACATGATCTCGGCTGGGGTTACCATAGTTTTGGTAGGTGCAACACGAAAACCCGTGCCGAGCTCCTGCCTCTTGGGAAAGCGCCAAACTTCCCTGTTATTACCTCACATCTCCACCAGATTCTATCGCTAGCCGAAATTCAATCTGCCATAAGCAGAGCACTAGAGTTCACGTACTTCTCGGAGCCCCTGTTTCTGACACAATTTTCTTTCCAACCTTCAAAAAGGCGACCGCGCACTGGGACTCGATCGCCCGGATTGGCAATCCCATCCTGTTGTGGACGATGATCATTCCCATATTTATTCAAGCAGTAGAGGGCTTTTTTATCGGCTACTTATTTCTCAAGCTCTCGCGAGATTTTGACTTTGATTCTTTCATGAAGATGCAGGATACATTCGCCTGTAAGTGCATCAATAACCTTGTTGACTTCACCACGCTCAATCGCTTACCTCGATCAATCTGAAAGATCTGAGTATTTTTGGGGTAAATATTGTTATGGCAGGCATGCAGCTGTCGGCTTAGTGCTTATTTAAGTAGATGATCCTCTTGACTGTCCACGCCACCTATCGCGCTCTTATCATTTCAAGCGTTCGGCCGTTTATTTTGCACGTGATTACAGGCGCCATTTTTGCGAGCAGTGCAACGCTTCACATGTGGGTGTCGCCCTAATTTCGGCTTCACTGTATTTATTATAACTTGGATTTTTGATCACATGAAAACACATCGATCCCCTCCCCCCCCAGCCTTGGTAATCAATACTCCCGTCTCTGCATGACTGAGCCATTAAACCGCTTCTCCCGCTAAAGGCGTTTACTACTATTACCAAAATTGGCAGGTATGGCACATTAAAGCCGTCAGGTTGCATCCAGCAGATTAACCAGGGAATTAACAGCTCAACCACAACGTTTCCCCGACTTTTGAGTTAACGGTTCTGAGCAATCTTTTGATAGTATATAATTCGGTCGTTATGGTCGTCTTCTTCAGTCTTTCGCAAATCACAATTATCCGCTCCATGTCCGTCGTGAACAGAGCCGTCGTGTCGAGATCGATTATAGCGAAAATGCTACTCCGGTGCATTCTGTACACTCTGCTCTCTATTGCATATGTGTTGCTTATCAGTAAGTGAATTGCTTCTGTAATTAAATTCGTCTAACCGAGGCGATTGCAAAATTCTAGGCACCGTCGTCAATTGGTCAGAGTATGGTATGTACTGTATATCGATGCCAGGTGCTGCAGATTCGCTCACTGCCAAAAAATTACTCTGAATGTGCCATCCTCTTTGCTGCCGTTTGTGTGACGAAAGCCCCGTAAGTGTCAGCGAACTGCCCCGCCCTTATCTCTTCAACCATCCACTCGTGCCCTCGCTCAAACCCTTCAAACATCTCGCTTTTATTTGTCCCACCAAGATACGAACCCACGCCACGGTCAACCTGTTTTTCGTGATGCTCTTGTCCGACGCGGGCATGGTTCGTGACATTGTGGACCACTTCAAAAACCGTAGCCACACGAGCAGCACCACCCAGCCTTCACCACTCAAGTCCATGACGCCGTGAATTTGGAGCTCTTGTTCGCGACAGGGTTTGCGTCTTCGTGTATTTCCTCGTATCAGTGGACAACTGTTTTGGTTTGGCCTGGAAACAAATTAAAGAAGGAGCTTGATACTACATGAAAATCGAAATGGCGCAGTTGGGACATAACAGAGCGACTACAGACAGAGGGACAGACAGATAGAGAGCAGACAGTGAAACAGACAGAGGGAGAGAGGGATAGATCTGGAGAGGGACAGAGAAACAGATAGAGAGATAGGAGAAGAGACCGAGAGACAGACAGGAAATTGTTTTTGAGTCAGGGGCCTCTGAGCCCCTCAACCCCTGATCAAAAGCGAGAGAGATCACAGATGATTTATAACATTTCCACCAACAGCCAACATACAGAGTCAGAGACAGAGAGCAAGACATGTCAACAGTCTTCTCTTTGTGAATGAGCGGAGGGAGTGAATGAAGTGGCCTTCTCCCCAACTTGGAGAGAAAGAGAAAAAACTCTGTTATGAATAATTGATACATAATGATGATATGCATGCTATAATAGTTGCTAGTCAAGCATGACTGGCACATGTCAGGAACAGGGCAGGACAGGACAAGTCAGACAAGGAACTGAGAGGAGTGCTGATTGTTTTGGAAGCAATAATTCACTTGAGGGATGGGACGTCCCCCATCCCCCTTTTATACCTTTTGAGAGTCTTCCTTGTCAAGACTTAAAGAAAGTTCCAGAAAGAGCAATTAGTAATACAATGATACCAATGATACCAATGACAACAAGACAAGTCAGGAAAGCAAAGAAGGTTCCAGAAGTTTCTACAAGGTTCCATGAAGGAATGTTCTAGAAGGTTCCAGAGGTTTCCAGAGGGTGATTCATAACAGCACAGGGTAAAACCTTTCCTATATTATCTGCTTGAGCAGAGGAGGAGGAAAACTGTTAACACTGGGTTTCCATTCCACTTAATACTCAGAGTATTTGTAACAGTGCAAGCCAGCACCTGTGCAACTGTGCTCTCTAACTCCTCACCTAGGACTATAGGTGGAAACTAGAGCATGAACCTAAATACCAATCTTGACTAATGAAAAAGGGCAAAAGGAGGGTGTCTAGGGGCACTAGACAGGAAAGTGTATTTGGAGTCTTAAAAAGCCCAAGAAAAACACAAATTAATCTCTAACACAAAAGAGGGGTTTCTCACACCAACGCATGAAACAGACACAATCACAAAAGAAAGCATAATCCTCTGGTGCAAGACACAGAAGGGTTTCATCTGGGGCACAAGGCCAAAGCCACGTTAGACCAGAGACAGAACCGACTGGATCGGGAAGACTGACTGAATCGGTAAGGGGAGTGACAAGCCACTACAACCCATCAAAAGAAACAACAAAAGAAATAAACAACAAGTCAAATCCTGAGTTGGAGGGGGTTGGAGAGACAAAGGGCAGACACAAGGAACATATAGTGTGCAGAGGTGCCTGTTGAACCAAATCAGAACTGTTTTCCACTTAACAGAACCAGACACAACTTGTCTCACTCCAAGGAGAGTGTTCCAACTCAATCCAAGGAAGAGGGTGCAACCAGTGTAAACAGTCTACTCAGAGTGAGTGAGTGGAAGGAGTGAATGAAGTGGAGATGTGTGTTTGTGGGTGGTCCTTCTCCCCAACTTGGAGAGAAAGAGAAAAAAACTCTGTTATAAATTATTGATACGTAATGATGATATGCACGCTGTAATAATTGCTAGGCAAGCGTGACTGGCACAGGGTAAAAACCTCTCCTATATTATCTGCTTGAGCAGAGGAGGAGGAAAACTGTTGACACCAGGTTTCCGTACCACTTAATACTCGGAGTATTTGTCATCAGCGCAAGCCAGCACCCAGGTCTGCATTGGCGGTGGCTCGCTCTCCCATGGGTATCATGAGAATGATAACTGACAGTCACAATAAGTTCAGGTCCGTCTTGTGCCTCTTGCTGCTAACCAGTCAGTTCCGCCTAACACCTGGCACAGGTTCCAGTGAAAGAGTTGTGACCTCTTGAGCTGAAATGGTCCTCACCCAGAAGGGGGTGCACAGCTTCTTATCTCCAAATCCTGTCCAGGGAGAACTGGCTGGGCTGAGTTTGTAACTGGGACGCTGAAATCCCAGCAGCTATCCCATCTTAAAGACTTGTCTTGACCACTAGACTCAAAATAGGCCCCCTTTCATCATTGGGATCTGGAGAAGAATAGGTCTGTCCCAATTATTTTTGAGCGCCTCTTGGCAGGTGTGCCTCCCTATTTCATTCAGCAATCATTAAAAAAAGAAAAAATAAATGCCACAGTTGTCAGGTTTGTGGGATCTGATACCTGGGAGACCAAGGCGCCAAGAAACCAATGAGAAGAAGAAGGAGAAAAAAAAATACCAATAATATTGAGGTGCGTTATTTTTTCTTTTTCTTTTTTTTTTTTTTTGTCGGCGGGTATACATTGCGTATGTATCGTCTTTGTGCGATAAGCAACAAAGCTGACACTTTTGAATTTTGCTGTGAAATCGTTCCTGCCAATTCTTGGACGTCTGCAATTTTCTTAATTTTGTCCTTTCGCCCGCTCGGCGCCACACCGCCCATTGCATGTGATCCGTTTCAGGCCAGCAGAGACTCGCTGACCCCACCTACAAGAGTTACGCTTTGCAGCGGTCACGGCGGGAGTGCTTCCTTGCTTGCTTCTTTCTGTCTGTTTTTTTTCTTTATTGGGCACGCGCTGAAGGGCGCACACACCCACAGTCTCGCAACACCGAACCGAAACCGAACCAATCGATGGGCATGCGCAACACCCTCCCCACGCCCACCTAACGTTGAGTGACCACCTACGCCCGGGGGGGGGGGGGGGCTCACGTCATAGCCAAGGATAAGGGGTGGGGGGGTGGGAATTGGGTAACCATGAGACGGAGGATACGGGGGAACAGGGTGGGGAAACAGAAAAGAACGAAGAAAGGAGGAAGTGGGAGGGTTTGCAACACCCCATAAGGCACCCCCTCCCCCCATTGGAGGAAAAGTAAAACAGAACGAGGCAGAGGCAAGAAGCTTAAAAAAAAAAAAAAGAGTAACGTTTTAACCAAGAGGGGGGAATTCTTTTTCTTGCGTGCGACAACGGACAAAATCAGAAACAAAAAAAAGAGCAACTGGAAAACGAAAGGCAGCAGCGGGTGGGTTTATGTCGTAAAGGTGTAGGAGAAGCCGGCGGAGTACTATTGAATCGGGGATGCAAATTGAAAAAACAGGGGCGGCACAAGCCGGGTCGCTGAAAGCGACAGCCCGAATACACGGGGAAATAGGTGTCCAAAGCTCTAAAGCTTGTTTAGTCAAACACCCCCCCGCACCCGGGTTGGCTTCAGCAGAAGGGAAAAAAGAATCGGCTTTTTCAAGCGCGCTGAGCTGCGCCGCTGGTGTACTTGTCGAGCCCGGCGAGGTGCTGACCGTAAAAGCCCTGGATGGCCATGACGTCAGCGCCGACGGACACCATCTGGAACCCTTGCTCGATGCGGCGAGCGGCCATCGGTCCGTCGCTGGCCCAGATGCCGGCGTACTTTCCGTGCTTCTTTGCGGCCTCCTTGATGCGCTCGAGGGCCTGGAGCATGATGGGGCTGTTGTCCTCCGATGTCGGGGGCAGGCCCATGGAGGCTGCGAGGTCGTTGGGGCCGACGAACAGCATGTCGATGCCTGGGACGGAGGCGATGGCGTCGGCGTTCTCGACGGCCTCGACGGTCTCGATTTGGACGATGATGAAGGTGTTTGCGTTTGAGTTTTTGTTGTAGTCGTCCATGGTGGTCTTCCAGGCGGCGGCGGGGAACGGGCCGCCGTGGCCGCGGATGCCCATGGGCGGGAATTTGGAGTACTGCACGATGCGCTCGGCGTACTCCTTGGTGTTGACCATGGGCACCATGATGCCGTGGGCGCCCGTATCGAGGGCGCGCTTGATGTGGAAGTCGGTGCCGGCAGGCAGGCGGATCAGAGGGGAGGGACCCCACGGCGCCACGGCGTTCACCGTGTCGTGCAGGTCAGCATCCTGGATGTTGCCGTGCTCGCTGTCGACAATCAGCCACTGGGTTGGGTGGTAGGCGATTTGTTGGGTTTGGTTAGTTTGTTTGGTCGGTGTCAGTTTGTCGTTGGTCGTCAGGAGGAGTAGTGCAGGAGGTTTTGCAGAGCGCGGAGGTGAGAGCGAGGAGGTTGTGTAAGCGCAACAAACCGCCGACTAAGAACAACGAGAGGGGGGCAATGCGGGGGCGGGCGTCGTGCTCTCTCTCCTTTTGTTTGCCACGTCATCCATCCACCCGTGTGGTGATCGTGGGGGGAGGCGTGGGGGGGTTGGGATATATCTCCTTTTTTGCCCTTTTCTGCTCTTTCGGGGGAGGCCCTGCAGACAGAGAGACAGAGAGAAAGAGAAAAAGAAAGAGAGAAAGAGAGAAAGAGATGGGTCTGGGAAGGACCCCAGACAGACACCTGCCATATGGGCAATTCGCATCGGAGAAGGGGGAAGGCCAGGTCGGTGAGGGCGGTGGGGACGGCGTCGAGGCGACGTTCTTTCACCGTCTCCACCCCATTAACGAGAGAGAGAGAGAGGGAGAGAGAGAGTCGCGCAAAAAATCAAGCACACCACAACTCACGTCAAATCCGAGCATGGCCATGGTCCGCGCGACAGTGGTGCCGGGTAGCATGATCCATGCGCCGACCGAGACTCCGCCGTTGGCGAGCGACTGCCTGATGCGGTTCGTGGCGGCCATGCCGACCGTCGACGGGGTCGTGACAGACGCGATGCGAGCTCCAGCTGGTGCGTAGGACATTTTGTTTTGTTTTTTTTGTTCGTTTCTTTTCGAATTTTTTTTTTTTTTTTTTTGGGGTGAAAAGACGATCCCACCAGGACGGCGAGGACAAAGAGCGACGACACAAGACGGGACGGGAGCGATGCGACGGGTTTTGTTTTGGGTGGGGGCGATTGGAAAGACGGTCAGCTCGCAACGATCATCAAAGTGGGGTCCTCTGGCCAGGCCCCCAGCGCCAGGAAGTAGTGACAGAGAGGGACAGCGGCCGGCGGGCGTGGCGGGGCGTCGAGGGGCAGGGGCCATCATTGTTGGTGGGGGAGCGATTGAAAGGATCTCCTCAGCGTGGACTTACGAATGGAATGCGTGTAGAAGGGGGAGGTGATGGGTTGTAGTTGAGGGGGGGCGCCTACGACGTGGACAAACGAACGAACGAACGACGATCAAATGAATTGCGACAAACGAGAGAGGGAGTGTGTCCTTTTATAAAAGAAGATGGGATTGGGATCGGATTGGCTTGGATTGGATGGATGGATGGGTGGGTGGGTGGGTGTGTGTGTGGATGAATGAATGGATATGGCTGGGGATTGGGTTTTTTTGTTTTTTTGGTTTTTTTTTGTTTTTTGTTTTTTCAAGGGCCCTTTTTTTCTCATTGTTTGTTGATTTTTTCTCATTTTTATTATTTATTTTGCTGATGAAGTCGGTCTGTGTGTACAGCGCCGTCAGACGCCAGGCTGTCAGTCAGTCAAAGAGAAAGGGGGAGAGAGAGAGAGAAAGAGAGAGAGAGAGAGGGACAGGCCGGCGGCAGTCATGCCAAACAGCCAAAAGTGGCCAGAATACTTGTGACTAAGGAGCGATGGGAGAGAGAGGGAGAGAGATAGAGAGAGCGGATCAAGTGGAGTGGCCTGTGGGGCGGGGATCCCAGAGCGCGCCACAGAACTGTCCAAGACAAAAGCCAAAAAATAAAAATAAATGAAAAAATGGAAGACGAGATAGAAGACGAGAGAGAAGGTCCGTGTCGAGGAAAGCCAAACCCAACCCCACACGCTCCTCCCCAATCCATTTTCCAAGCCGGACCGTCGCTTTAGAACTTGTTTGTCCGTCCCGCTCTCTCTCTCTCTCTCTCTCTCTCTCTCTCTCTCTCTCTCTCTCTCTCTCTCTCTCTCTCTCTCTCTCTCTTCCCAATCCCCATTACTTCCTCCATCAAAACACCACCCACTCGAACGCCCAATGAAAGGGTGTGGATGACTTGAAAAAAATGCGAAAAAGAAAAAAAATGATCAGACCCGCAACCGAAAAACAGGAAAATGAAGAGGAAAACCCGAAGGAAAAAAAGCCAAAAAAAAAAAAGTGTGGGTTGTCTTGTGGCGTGGAGGGGTCCGTGGGACCGTGCATTCGTCCGAAGAAAGAAAATAATTCTAAAGCAAGGATACCGGAAGAAAGTTTTGAAGACGGTCCGACAGGCAGACAGAGAACGGACGGAAAAAAAAAAACCTGCAGAGCACGCAGATTTTTCTTTTCTTTCGTTTCATTGGTTACAAATATTGCGCGCTTGCATGCCTTTCTGGCTTGGCCAACTCACGTGTGCGTGGTGGAGGAAGTGGCGGAGGAAAGTGAACCCGAGCGAACTTGAACCGCCCGTTGGTCGGACGCGGTGGAAGCGCATGACGTGGCCCTCGCGAAGCATTCAACCCCCGGCCTGAAAAAAAAAAATACTTGACAGGATGGAGCATGGGGGAGGGGCTTTGAATTTCCTCACAAAGTGATCCAAAACGACCAAACACTGCCCTCCAAAAAAACAAAAAAAACACAAAAAAACACCAAAAAACACAGCAGGTAGCGCAAACAAAATGGAGGGGTTGCAGGGCGGGTTCACATTCAATTTCTTTTGCTTGTGAGGAACGAGTCACTTGGGGATAGGCTGTAAACATACGTTTTCAAAGCCACGCCGAAACCCCCTTCCCCACCCCCCCACAGCACTTTGTTTTTTGCCTCGATTTTGAAGCGGCGCCTCGTCGATTCAGAAACGCAAAACGCAAACGAATTTTTTCAGCGTGTGCAAACCCAACCAATTGAACAAACGAAAAAACCGTTTTCCCTTCACATTCTGCGCTCTTTACAGCAAGTGTCGCCCCCGCCATCCAAAGCTCTCGAATAGAAAAAAAAACACCCGCGCTTCATAAAACGATGCATTAGAGCGGGATTGTGTGTGGTTGTTTGCCGCGAACAGTGGCCTCGTGATTCCCAGTCTCCCATTCTCCCTCCCTCTCGGTCTGAAGTGGCGGTTTCAGTTGATGGTTTGCCCCCCTTTCAAACGAAATAAATATAGGCGGGTCCACCCCCCCTCCCCCCGAAACCTCAACCTCTTCACCCTCCTCAGCAATCGACAAAACCGCCTCGTCTCCCCTTCGTCTCGACACAAGCGGGCATGGGGAAAATCTGCGAGTGCGCTAACGCCGCCTCGCCACCAACCCCTCCCCCCCCCCCCCCCCCCCCCCCCTTTCCAGCCTCGCGCCCTTCGCGTGACCACCGTTTCACCTCGCTCCTCGACCGGGTCGCGCGCGTCCCTGGATTCGAGCCGGCCAAGGCCCGTTCCGAGTGTTGGAACCAGCGACGCTCAGAAAGCCTTTGGTTTCCCCGGGGGCCCGAGGGTGGATTCGCTTTCACTTCCATCTCATCGCTGTTCCATCCCTCCCACCCCCCCTCCTCCCCGCCAGCGTGGGAAGCAGCTTTCAACAAAACATATTTCGCCCTGCTTTCGACCCTACGGCGCCTCCCACCATGCTGTTCATTTGAAAGATACTTGCGCGTCCGCCCGAGGACGTGCGACCCGCATAGTACGTGGGCCGTCTTCGGCCGTGAAGGTCGTTGGGGAGTTGTTCGTGGGAGAAACGGCGGAGCGTTTCTTCCACCCTCCGCCCACGTCACGATGGGCCGCGTTTTTTGCAGGGTATTTTTTTCTTTTATTTTTGGTTGTCTTTCGCAACTGGTTTTTTTTTGGCTGCGTGATTGAGGGGGGCGTGAGAGGCGTGGAGGCTGATTGGGGGGGGAGGCAGTGGAGGACGTAGGATGGGAAAGCGACAAGGGCGCAATAAAATATAAGAAAAAGTATAAAAGAATCGTCCATTCCAAACCAAAAAACGGGTTTTTTGCAAAAAAAAATTTTTTTTTTGCACGCATAAACAAATGCCAACAGCGAAGAAGAGTGGATCGTGGTGTGGACTGAGCGATGGGGCATGGAGAGAGGACAAATTATCGCATCCGGAATGAAATGAGAAGAAACCGAGCTCCACTGCACCCGCCCTGTTTCTTCGCTCCACTGCAGCGCGGACTATCAGAATCAAGCAACAGAATCGATTTTTTGGGTTAGAAGGGTTTCCTTTTTTTTTCTTTTCTCGAAATCGGTTTTTTCTTTGAACGCGCCCACAATCTGTGCGAAGCCGACATCTTCTCCATCACACACACACACACACAGACATTCTCTCTCTCTCTCGCTCTCGTCTCTGTCGGTCTCTCCGTTTTGCGTGGAGCCTTCGATCTTTTTTTTCTTTTTTCATTCATTGTATGGGAAGTGTGAATCAATGGGCTAGTCTGTGGGTCTGGTTTCTGAAGGCCTGTCTCTGTCCCTCTCTGTCGCATCTCTCTGTCTCCTCCCCCATTCAGCCCCTTGTCAGCCCCCTCACACTCGGAGCACCTTTTAAATATCGACCCGCTTCACTCCCAGGCAGCCCCCAATACTCTATTCTTTTCTTTTCATCCTCCTCGACAGCTCTTGTCCTTCCGCCCCTCCCGCCGGCACCCACCCTTTACGAACAAAATGACCCTCACCATTACCGGCTTCAAGACGCACGATGTGCGCTTCCCGACCTCCTTGAAGAAGGACGGTTCCGACGCGATGAACAAGGAGTACGTGCCACACACCGCTTCCACAGAGCATAAATCCACCCGTCGTTTGTTACTTCCGCGTTGTTTTCGGGGATGCTCTCCTGCAAAAGCGTCGCGTAATCCTAACCCGATACGTTTTCTGCGCGGCCCTCCCACCAGCTCCGACTACTCTGCCGCGGTTGTCATCCTCCACACCTCGGACCCAGCCCTGTCCGGACACGGTCTCACGTTTACCCTTGGCCGCGGCAACGAGATCTGCCAGGTCGCCATCGAGGCCATCGCGCCAAAGCTCGTAGGCCTGAGCGTCGCCGACCTCACCGCGGACATGGGCAAGACCTGGAAGCTGCTTACGTACGACTCGCAGCTCCGCTGGATCGGCCCAGAGAAGGGCGCCATTCACCTTGCCGTGAGTTTTTTTCCCCCGTTTTTTCATGTGATTTCGCAGAATGGGGGAGCGCCACTCATATCTTAACCCGCTCCCCTTCCCTAGACCGCCGCCGTCGTCAACGCCGTCTGGGACTTGTACGCAAAGATCGAGAAGAAGCCGCTCTGGCGGCTGATCTCAGACATGTCGCCCGAGGAGCTCGTCAAGATTGTCGACTTCCGCTACATTGAGGACGCGATCACCCCCGCCGAGGCGCTCGCCATCCTCAAGGAGATGGAGCCGACCAAGCATCTCCGCATCGCGGAAATGGAGCGCGACGGCTTCCCCGCTTACACGACCTCGGCCGGCTGGCTCGGCTACTCGGACGAGAAGGTCCGGGACCTGTGCAAGGAGGCCATTGAGAAGTTTGGCTTCTCGGTCTTTAAGCAGAAGGTGGGCGCGAACCAGCAGGACGACATTAAGCGGGCTCGCCTCATTCGCGAGGTCGTCGGCTACGAAAAGGCGACGCTCATGATGGACGCTAACCAGGTCTGGGGCGTCAAGGAGGCCATCGAGTGGATGCAGCCGCTGCTTGAGTTCAAGCCCAAGTGGATTGAGGGTGAGTAGTCCGGCGTCATATGCCGAGAGTTTTTTGTGAAACAAATTGCGTCGTCTCACCACCATTTTGCAAACCTAAAAAAAAAAAACAGAGCCCACCTCCCCTGACGACATTCTCGGCCACGCGGCGATCCGCAAGGCGCTGTACCCGCGGACGGGAGTCGCGACGGGTGAGCACGTGCAGAACCGCATGATCTTCAAGCAGCTGCTCCAAGCGGACGCGATCGACTTTGTGCAGATCGACTCGTGCCGGCTCGGCGGCGTCAACGAGGTGGTGGCGGTGATGCTGCTGGCCAAGAAGTTTGGCAAGCCCGTGTGCCCGCACGCCGGCGGCGTCGGGCTGTGCGAGCACGTGCAGCACCTGTCGATCCTCGACTTACGTGTGCATCGCGGGAGACCTGACGGACCGTGTGTGCGAGTTTGTCGACCACCTGCACGAGCACTTTGTCGACCCGTGCATCGTCAAGAACGGAAAGTACATTGCGCCGTCGCTGCCGGGATACTCGACCGAGCTGCACGCTGAGTCGATCGTCCAGTGGAGCTTCCCCAACGGCCCGTCGTGGGAGAACCTCCGCGCCACCGGCCAGATCTAAAAGAAGAATCCAAACCCACGGATCTGGTGGTGTGGAAGGATTTGTTTGTTTGTCTCGGATGAGGTTGGCCTGTGGACTTATTTGATGTCGTGCTTTATCGTGAAGCACATTATTCTTTTTTTTTGTCCTTTTATGCGCCGACGTGTGTGGATGTGTCTTGACCCGGGAACGCAGACCTTGTTTGTGCAACCCCGATTTCACCCTCCATTCAACTAGTCGCTATTCTTGCTTTTTCGTTGCTCTTGGTGTTCCCGCCTTATTCTTTCTCTTCTTGCTCTGATTGGACCACTCTCTCTTTCTCATCTCTCTCTCTCTCTCTCTCTCTCGCATACACTCTTGATAGCTCGTTTATTTTGCCTCTGCCTTTTCCTTGTTTGCCCGCGTCCAGCCTATTTTTTCCATGTCATTCGTCGTCTTCTCTCCCGGGAGGGGGAGAAGATCGAGCGGGGGTGGGGGTGGGAAAGGAAAAACGCATTCAATATGCATAGAATAAGAGTTTGTGTTGGCTCTGCAAAACCACGAAAACGGTCTCTCTCTCTCTCTCTCTCTCTCTCTCTCTCCACCTCTGACAAACACCTGTTTTTTTCCCTTTTGTTTTTTTCCATTTTCCTATCTCTTGTTGTATCGCGCGCCACATCATCCTATCTTCGTTTCGACCTCGCCCTCAAACCACCCACGGACTCCGCCCCCCCTTCTACGTTGCCTACCTTCCCCACCAGGGACGAGCGACGTAACCGAGCATCAGCGTCATCGCCCATCTGGAACCCCCCTTTCCCACCCGAATCCCCGCCACCGCCAACGACGAAAGCGAAAGAACAAGAAAACAAAAAGAAAGGCAGCGCTACTTCCGTATTCACCTGCAAAACTTTGCTCTCGCTCTCCTCGCGCGCGCGCGCGTTCGGCGGCCCAAATTCAAATAATCTGGAAACGAGTCAACGCTGCTGGGGTGGAACGCTGTCTTTTTGCATAACCAGGGCGGACCACGGATCGGTCCTCACAGGCAAACGGGAGATCCACGCTTATATATCCGTACACACACACACGCCCCTCACGCATCACGCACTCAATCTCGGCAGCCCAGCAACCGTGTAAACGCAGCCCGTAACACAATCGGATTGCACCTTTAAAAAAACCACAAACACCACACAACACCACACAACACCGCACAACGGCCTCACAGCACCGCACATACACACACACACGCGCGCGCGCACAACAGAGAAGCAAATGCCGCACACCTCCCAACCTCCTCTCCTCCCTCTCCACGCCCCCTCCGCTGTAGTCCCTCCCGCCGACGCCGCCTCCCCCTCCCTCTACGACCCCAACTCCTTCGCCCCTCCGCCATTACTGCCGACCGCCGTCGGTGGCGGGCGGTTCCGTGTGCACGACGAGTACGATGCTGGTGGTGGAAACGGTGAAGCCGAGAGGATCGGCGGCGTCGGTGCGGCGGCGGCGGTGGGCAGCACGGCTGCTGTCGTGGCTGCGGCGGTCGGCGGCGGCGGCGAAGTTGGGCGGAAGAAAGAGTCGCTGAGGATGGTGGTCTTTGCGGTGTCGGTGGGTTTTTCGTTCTTGGATTTTTTGTATTTGCTTTTCATTTCCTTTTTTTTTCTTTTTGTTTCCTCGTATTTTTTGAGGAAGGTCTCTGGCTAACTGGTGTCCAAAAACTGCAAACGTGATCGGCTCCACTCTTTCTCTCATATCTTCCGCTTCGAACGCGTGTTTGAACCCTTTCGGCATTGCAGTTTTACATCGTCAGTTCCATTGGTGAGTTGCACCCAACATTAGGAAGTCGCCACATTTTCTCCGTCCCCCTCTTTCCTTACTTCCTCCGCCCGAAGAACCTGCCCTGCAACTACACTAACTTCTCGCAACACGCGACCAAACAACGCTCTTTAAAAAAACACACCCTCTTAGTGATGGTAATGGTCAACAAGGCCGTGCTCAACTCGGTCCCACTTCCCATCACGTTCCTGTGGCTTCAGCTCCTCGTGGCCGTCGTGCTGATTCGAGTGTCGGCCTTGTTGGGATGGGTACGCCTGCCCCTGGCATCGTGGAAGGCCTGCCGAGAAACGCTCCCGCTAATTGTCGTCAATGTTGTCGGCCTGACGCTCAATACCTTGTGTCTCGAGCACGTCGAAGCTAGCTTCTTTCAGGTGACTTTAATTTATTTTGCGACTCCCACCTCCCCCGTCTTTTCTTCCCTCCTGGTTTCTACTCCTCTTTCTACAATGAATAGCATCTAACTCTATTACGTGAAACATTTCCAACCACCACGAACCAAAAATAAATAGATCGCCCGCTCCATGGTCCTCCCGTTCACAGTCCTCCTCAGCCGCTACTTCCTCCGCGACCGCATCAGCCCCGCTATCCTGCTCTCCTGCGGCACCGTCCTCGCCGGCTTCCTGATCGGCAGCCTTTTCGACTCGGGCGCCGGCGGCGGCCGCATCACCAGCAGCACCACAGCGTCCGACGCCGACGCCGGCGCCTCCACCGCTGGCTCCATCGCTGCCGCGCCCTTGTCCCTCATCAGCCCCCTCGGCGTGCTCCTCGGCGTCGCGTCGTCGCTGTCGACCGCCGTGCACGCCGTCGTCATCAAAAAGAGCCTGTTCGCCGTCAAGGGCTCCGTCATGGATCTTGTCTACTACAACAACCTGCTCTCCGCCGCGCTCCTCCTGCCCGTCCTCGCCGCGTGCGGCGAACTCGCCCAAGTCAGGGAACTCGCGCTCGCCGCGATTGCCGGCGCCGCTGAGACGGCGGACCGCGCCGCGTTGCGGCAGCAGCTGGCCGCGTTGCTGGTTGGCGGGCTCGTGACGGTGAGTAAGCACCTTGTGGTTGATTGGGTTATGTGAAATGGGGGAGTTGATGGGCGAGGCGGTTAAAAACACACAAAAATCCGCGAAGCAGTCCAAACCATAAACTCATCCAACCCATTCCCAACAACCACCACATCCGCACAGGGCTTCTTCGGCTTCCTCATCAACATCGCCGGCTTCCTGCAGATCAAAGTGACGTCGCCTGTCACGCACATGATCAGCTCAGCGTTCCGCGGCGTGTAAGGCAGTCACCCCGCCCCCCTGCCTTTTCCCAATTCACTGACTCTCTCTCTCCCCAAAAAAAAAAAAAAAAAAAAAAAAAAAAAAAAAAAAACAAGGCTGCAAACCGGCGTCGCCGTCTGGGTCTTCAACGACTTTGTCAGCACGCCCCGCGCGCTCAGCATCGCACTGACGCTGTCGGGCAGCGCCGCGTACGCGTGGGTCCGCAGCAGCGAAGCGCGCGCCGCGGGGGAGATGGACGCCGTGGCGCCGGCCGCGCCGCCGCCGCAGACGGGGGCAGCGGCCAAGACGGAGCAGCAGCGGAGGCGCTTTGGGTTTGGCGGCGGCGGCGGCGGCGGCGGAGGCGGCAGCTGGGGCCGCGTGCCGGCGGACCGGGACGTTGAGAAGGGCGCGGGCTGACGTTATTCATTTTTGTCGAGTTGATTTGTTTGTCTGAAGAAGTGGCCTCAACCCCCTTTCGTGCCGCCCTTTTTCCTCCTTCCGCCCTCTTTGGGAGAAACTAAAAGAAAAGAACAAAAAAAAAAAAAACAAAGCGAATTCAACGAATCGGAATTCTCTTGCAGGCTTGGCAGTAAATAATATAATAATAATAAAAAGCTTATCAGTTACCTGTTGCTGCAGATAGCCAAGAAAGTTATCGGAAACTGTGGCCAGCGTGGTGTACAGGAGCGTTTCAAGAAGAAAAAAAATAATGAAGTTTGTAATCTCGCCAAGTAACCATAATTTGTGGAGTTGAAGTAGCTACTCCCCATGATACCCCATGCCCCCGCGCACACGCACAAATACATTGGCGTGCTGCTGTCTGTGCCATTCTTCGTGGCTAGTGTTTGCAGTCTTTCATCGTGCCATAAACATCCCAGTGACCCTCAAAGTTGCTTTATACCTAAATTCTGAAACCGTGCAAAATACCAGTTAGATTAATACCTGCACCTTCAGGATTGGAAGGACTTTTTGCTGATACTTTTGTTGTACGAAATGGTGGAGCGACTGTATGTCCATAATTTTTCTTCTTGGTCGAAAAATGAAGAAAAGGGCTTGCACTGCCAGGCTATTGGAATGTAACAAATCTTGAAGTTCTGCAATTCGCACCACAACTGTAAAAACAAAGATACATTATACACACATGATTCAGTACTTGCTGAAGACACTGATTTGGAAAAAGCTATCTGCTGCAGCCCATTGTTTTCTTATCCCTTAAAGGTTTGCCAACCATTGAGTTCGAATCGCTCCTGAGCCACTGATTGCAAATTCAAAAAGCCGCAGAGTTCTCTGAGCGAGGCTTCATTCACACAGGACACGAGGAATAACTCTGCCTTTGAACAGACATGCAGTATTTTGTTGAGCTATTTATTGAAATCTGGCCACTCAAATTGTTTAAAGATGTTAGGCAGAACTGAGTGGTTAGCAGCAAGAGGCACAAGACAGACCCAAACCTATTGTGACTGTCAGTTATCGTTCTCATAATGCCCATGAGGAGAGCAAGCCACCACCAATGCAGACCTTGGCGCTGGCTTGCGCTGTTGACAAATACTCCAAGTATAACGTGGAACGGAAACAGAGTCTAGCCAGTTTTCCTCCTCCTCTGCTCAAGCAGACAATACAGGAGAGCTTTTTGCCCTGTGCCAGTCACACTTGCCTAGCAACTATTATAGCATGCATATCATCATTATGTATCAATAATTCAAAACAGAGTTTTTTCCTTTCTCTCCAAGTTGGGGAGAAGGACCACCCACAGTTTACAAACGAATCGAATGTTTTTTTTTTGGAGGGCGGGGGGAGGACGTCAGCGATGGGTGGGAAGTCCATCAAGAAATTACCATTTTGATATTTCGCCGCAATGGGGTCTTTGTATCAAATTCCAGCGACAGCGAATGGAATGGACCAGAACCAACATGATTTCTGTCCCGTGCTTGAGTAACAATGATGGATAACACACAGGGCCACTAGGTGACTATGAGTACTAAGGCGTAAGCCATCGATGGGAAAAATTCGGTCTGTCTCGATGGGGTGGGCCTCGAGTGTGAGTGTGCAGCCAAGATGGCAGGTCAACACAGGGAGAGTTAGCAAAAGGGAACAGATACTTGTCGTTATTTCGATTTGGAATGCGGCAAAGGAACTTGGTCTTTTACATAGTCTTGTAGCGTATACAGCCGTGGGGCAAAGTGCGAACGAAGTGAGCAACCAGCCATCGAGCCGGGCTATTTATTCTCTATCTGGCGGATGTGCGTTTGGCCAAATCCTCCTGTTGTTTCCACCATACTCAAAAATTGCAGTCCATACAGTTCCCCATGCTACTTTGAAGAGATTTGACAGATTCTGAAAAATAAGGAGGTACGCAATTCGACAGCACCCTCGCGTCGAACAGCCTGCGAGAGGCCACTTGTTTGCTTGCACTGGGGCAACATAACCCCCTCCTTTCAGTTGCCGAGTCGCAACCACTGGATAAGGGAACACAGACAAATACACACACACACACACACACACCCGGGTAGTGCGGTGACACACTAGCAATGCAAGTACAACAGGGCCAAAAGAGAGACGAGGAAAGAAAAAAAATCAACTATTGTAGAACAGACAGCAGAGCGAGGAAAAAATCAAGGCAACACAGAAGGAGGAAAATCCAAAGAATAAAATAAAAAGCCCAAAGATAACGCTTTTTTGTTTGCTGGAGCTGCATTCGGGTGCGGGTTTCTCATGCATCCATTGTTCCTTATCACTTCTGCCGTGCAGCGACTCGGAGAAACGAATAGGAAGAACGATGACAAGTAAGAAGTCGAGAAAGGATGAAATCAATGGGGCGGCGAAGTTGTGACAGCGGCTGGTAGTTGTTGCCCAAAGTAATATGACGGCAGAGATGCATTTGTTAAAAACAAACCCTGCAGTGTGCGGCGGGTTCCGGCAACGGACTTGCTAAAGAGGGTTGGGATCGGTCTTGAAGCGGTCGTGTGGATTCCAAGAGACAATGGCCGAATAAAAGAGGGTCGGCAGTTCGGCCGTTTCAAGCTGGAGGAGACGCAGAGTTGGACGTCGCGGAAGCTGACGATGTCGGCGCCGCCGCAGCAGTGAAATGTGATAGGTAGGGGTATGCGGGTACACGGGCAAGCAACTCCTCCCGGTTGTCTTCGTCTTCGGCAATCATAAACTCTGCAAACTCGATGAATCCGCTGATGATCGCGTCCTTCTCGGCCAAGAGCGCATCGCGCAGTTGGATTTCGTGTCGGTATCGTTGTATGTCGTACTCGGTGGCTGATGCGTCTTCGGGCCGGGCGGCTGGTGCCTGCGTTGCCGTATTGGAGTGGAGTGCTGAAAAGAGTGAAGCCGCAGCTTCAAATGCCGGGCCTAGTGGGACGAGCCGTTGGCGTTTTGTTTTTGGTCAAAGGGAGGGCAATACAGGGTGCGAAGAAGGAACGGATGACTGTCCGTGAGGAATCGCTCTCGAATCGGATGTAACACAAGGACTGCCTTATTCTCCGCCGGGAGGTAGTCCCAGCAATCCGCACCTTCTTCACCCATCAGGGCGCTAAAATCCGCGTACGAAAACTGTCCGGCCGAGCCCAGTGCCGCCGCCGCCGCCGCCGCCGCAGCAGTCACCGCAGTTGGAATCTCCGCCGTCGCACCTTGCTTCCTCCCACTCGCCTTTTTGATACCCTTGTGCTGCGGGTTGTAGGCGCGGGTGTGGGCCGAAATGTGCTGCGCATACTGCGTTCCAGTGTTGCCGGCCAGCGATGTCGAGCAGTCCTTGCAAATGGCGGCTGTGTCCGGAATTATTTCTGCTGCGTGCTGCTTCGTCTGCAGGTGCTGCGACAGAGCCGGGATCGACCGGAACGATCGGATGCAGCCAGGAAACGGACATGCCAGCGGCATTGTTTCGCACAGTGGGCTTTATGTGTGGGAAACTTGGCTTGTGGGAGAGGGTACGATTGTGAATGTTGTCTGGGCGGGGAGTGTTGGTGGTGGGTGGGAACGGTCCCCAGAAGGAGGAGCAAACAGGCGCAATACTCACATTGAATGTCCACTGACGCCGGCGAGAAGTCCTCTGCTGGAGTGATTGATTGGCCAGAGATTGACTGCAAAAGGTGCGAAAGCAAGCCGTAGTAGCAAAAAAAAAAAAATGGATTGAAATGAAGGGGTGCCAACAGCAGTGCTGACGGGGGAGGGTGCGATCTCAGGTCAGCCGTGGAGGCGATACCTTTGAGGGGGACTCTGCAGCTTCGGCAAATGACGATGGCTGACCCTGACCCTGCCCCAATGGCAAATAAATCCAAACAAAAAACTGCTTTACAGGTGCAATCAATGCCAAAGGTGGCAAAGCGTTTGGCCCGAGGTAGTGCAGAAGGAGGGGGGGAAGGGACGTGGAGTGTCGGGCGGGAGAAGGCTTTAGTTGGCTGGGTGGGGAAGTCGGCCTGATCTTCGTTGCGGCGGTTGCGTCAAGTCTTTTTGGTCTGACAAGGAGGCGATTTGAAATGGGATCGTCGAAAAGAGGAGGGATTGGGCAGCAGACAGGGCGAATGGGGCGGGGGAGGCTCTTCTTGCGGTCGGTTGAGGTGGGCGGCCTTGCGATGGAGCGAGGCGGGGATGGCGGGTTGAGAGGAGCGCCGGTGCCGGGGCGAGGCACGTCCCGGGCAATGGAGGAGCGTTCGACAGCCTCATCTTGATGGAGCACAACGATGAATTGCAGGCGCAAAAGACTGAAGATGCAAGCAACACAAATGAATGAAAGAGAATTCAATTTGCAATAGGCTGCAGCACCACGAATGAAAGAAGATGATGGAAGGAGAAGAGGAAAGAATCTGTGGGCTGCAAGAAGTATGAGCTGGCAAGGAAAAAACGAGCACGCGGAACATGGGCGGCTGTTCGCATCGCGGGCCAGAACTACCGCAACGCGGCTAATTTTTATTAGCTTGTCCGCATCTGCGTTCGCCGCTCGCGTTGACAGCGAAAAGCTGAGTTGGTGCGACGATGGTGAACCACTTCTGAGAAGCTAGAGGAGTGCGGTAGGAAGCGGGAAGCTTGTAATACTGCTGTGCTTTATTTCGCGCAGTATTGGCGCCGAAGCAGCAAACCTTCGCTCGAACAAAAACAGATACCAGGAAAAAAAAAGAGGCAAAAAAAGGAAAGGAAAGGAAAAGAAGTCACTAGAACAAACGGCCAACGATATTAAGATATGGTAAGGGCGTAACGCGAACAAAGAACTTTTGTCTTGAGAAAACATATTCGCTCAGTAGCCATACCGATTCTAGAAACGAAAATGTCGAATTAGCTGGAGACTCTGTTCCAATGAGGGATTGCCCCAAGAGATAACCGTACCTGCATATCCTGCAAATACTCAGCTACTTTGCTTCCGCCATCTCTCACTATCTTTTTCAAACTTTCCAAGTCCTCCAGGCCCTGGTCGACGAATCGCTGAGCAAAGTCCCGCGCGTTGTCAACGACTTGGTCAACCGAGATCCTCGTCGGGGATCCACCCAAACCATACGATCCACGCCGCCCGGCAGGGCCGCCACTTGCGCCATCATTGCTAGTGCGACCGTGGTAGTCATCGGATCCAAACCCTGAGCGTCCTTGGAACTGCTGCAAACGCTCTCGTGCTTCCGAGCTATTTCAATCAAATGAAACCCCAGCGCGAAAACGTTGAGAAAAACCGGTGCAGGGACAAAACATATTCGACCCTTACTTTGCTTGCTCGTCGTAAGCTCCGCGCTGGAAGTATTGGTCGCTTGAAATAGCTTTCGCGGAACCAAACCGCTTTTGCGCCTCGCCGTCTCCGTAACTGGAGGAGGAAGACGAGGCAGATGGAACCGACCCGAATCCTCCAATGCGCGAGGAAGATGAAGCTGGGGGCTTTGCGGCAGCTGCTGACCTTGCCGCGTTATTGCTGCTGCCGTTTGCACCGGCAGCAAGGGGGTCAAACCCGAATCCAAGTCTAGGGAAGGAAGGCGCAGATCCAGTGCTGTCATTGCTGCTGCTTCCGACAGAGCCAGCGCCAAAGCCAGCAAAGCCAAGACGATCGGCATCTGCGGAAGAGTTGTCGCCCGTAAACGCCAGCCGCGACGAAAAGCCGTTGCCGGTGCCTCCACCGCTACCTCCACCTGAAACAAGTGCAGCAAGACCGGCCGCTGCGGCTTCCTTCTCGCGGGCAGCGCGCTCGGCCTCCTCTCGCTCTCGCTGCTCTTCAGCCTCCTTCGCGCGAGCCTCGGCTTCCTCGAAATTGATCGGCTTGGCGGCTTTTTTCGCACCAAGTGACTTTTTACCCTTCAAGTGTGATGTGTAGATCGGAATCTGGACAGCTGGGCTGCTGATGCCGGTCGAAGGTGTGGCGGGCACGACTACTGGCGATGGAACACTGGCAGGCGCAGCAGCAGGAGTCTCCACATTCGTGGACGGGGGTGCCGGCTCCGGTTTCTTCACAGACACTGCAGGAGCCGCTTTGGGCTTGGGAGAAATGGACATCTGGACAGAAACTTAGTTTGGATCGCGAAGGTCGAAGAAAGCCTCACTTGGGCTGTGGATTCCAGAACGCTTTCAATGGGGGCGACTTGAGCCGCATTCACTGGCGTGGCCGTTCGCTTTGGAAGGTTGTCAGTGCCAGGTGTCGTTGGACGAGATAGTGAAGATGCCGCCTGCACGGAGGCGACAGCCGGGATAGATTTTATCGAGGTGGCGGGAGATCCAGAGGGGGTCTCCCAGTCGGAGAAAAAGTCATCGTCTTTCGCCGGCTCAGCTTCGGGTAGGTCGAGGCGCGAGGCGTCGTCAAAAACGATTTTGTCCGGGTGCCTATTGGGTATTTACCGATTCAGAGAGAGGAGACCTGTTAAGGATAGGCACTACGAAGGACAACAAACAACAAAATAAAAATGACGGTTTGGTGCACCGAACCTCTTTGCGTCCTCGTCCGCAAGCTTTCGTAGTCGTTCCTTGTACAGCATGCCGGCACGTGAAGTGTACTTGGCCTTGGCGTCTTTGAAGCTGGTCACACTTGATCCAGATCTATTGAAGAACTCTGTGGCGTTTGCGTTCCCGCCGACCTTCATGATCCTGAGCTGATCCAGCGTCCAAGAGTCCAACACGGTCGATCTGATTCAAAGTTTGATCAACGATGGAAATGGAACGATCAGCGCCGGAGAACACGCCGTACTTTCAGAGGAAATGATAACAAGTGAGAGGCGGAAAGCGATACCTGACAAAAGTAATGTGAACGCCCATGTTGCGGTGGACGGCCGAGCAGTCCAGGCAGAGGTAGACTCCATAAGTGACAGTACTCCACGTGGGATTTTTCGCCCCACAGTCGAAGCAGACCTGAAAAGAGCGAGTAAGATAAAGCGGATCGCGATGGGATCGGCAGGTTGGGTGGGATTGCGCCTTCGATTGCCGTCCCACAATCCCTCACACGAAGCTCGACACTGACGGCGGTGATTCCGTTGCGCAGCGGCAACGGCAGTGGGGCCGCAATCGGCCAGCCATCCTGCTAGCGCTCCCTCCCTCTTCGCCTTTGCTGCGTGTGATCGCTGCCCTCTCTACCTTGTTCTCCCTGTGCTGCCCCTTGAGCTTCTTGAAGATGTCCGTGATCTCGCTTTTGCTCAGGACGACGTCCCCCATCTTCTTCTTGTTTGATTACTTGTTTGACTTTTTATATATTTTCGTTATTAATATTTGTTTCGAATTTTCTTCCAACCCCGCACAAGCAACCATCGAGTGCGCAAGTACGCCGTCCCAAATATTTATCAACGTGAGTATTTTTTGAAAGAAAAGAACTCTAGGGCGGTGAGAGGAGAAGGGTGCGCAGATTCGCTTTCGTTCGCGTGAAGAAGTCCATGGAAATACACGAAATAAGTAGCTCCAACTCTCCTTGGAGGGATCTCTGCAAGAAATAATTTGGCAGTGCAGCAGCCGTCGAGAAAAGGAAGAATTTAGAAGTGGGAGGACCAGGGCGCGTCGGCGAGGTGGGCGGGAATCGGGAAAGGTAGTCGTCGTCGAAAGCCGACTGTTGTTCGTCTCTGCGCAGGTGACGCGTCCCCACTGGTTTCCCAGCCCCCTGAAAAAAAGGAACAAACGAAAAAATCAACAAAACCAGAGTCACTCATCAGTCAACACCAAAGGAATGGCGCGGCGCTACGACTCGAGGACTACCATCTTCTCGCCGGAAGGTGCAGCATTCGCATTCAAAGCAAAATCCATACCACGCCCCCCTACTGCCGTCCTTCTCGCCTTCTTGTTTCCCTTCGCGAAAGATCCGATCTGGGCGTGGGCTGGATTGCCACGAGATGCGCAGCGTCGGATCACAACACCACTCTTGAACCTCATTACACTGCCTGCCCCGATGGTGACCGATCCACCCGCGCCGCCTTCCCTTCCACTTCCCCTTTCCCCTTGCATATTTTTGCCTACCGAATGCAGGGCGACTCTACCAGGTCGAGTATGCTATGGAGGCGATCTCGCACGCCGGCATGGCCATCGGCATCCTGTCCAAGGATGGTGTCGTCCTCGCTGCCGAAAAGAAGGTCACGTCCAAGCTGCTGGAACAGACGAAATCGCATGAGAAGCTGTACAAGCTCAGCGAGTTGAGTCGTCTTTATGCTCTTCATGTGGAGAGTGGCGCTGCGTGGCCGGGGGGAGCGTGTCAGTTTTCAGGACGCGTAGGCTCAACCGCCAATCTTCTCTAGTCACGTTTCGGTGGCGGTGGCAGGCCTAACCGCCGACGCCAACACTCTCATCACCAACTGCCGACAACAAGCCCAAGGCTACCAACTCGCGTACTCGGAGCCGATTCCCGTCGAACAGCTCGTGCAGCGTCTTTGTGATTTGAAACAGAGCTACACGCAATACGGAGGTACACGCCGCTTGGGTTTTGCTTTATGTCCCCATCCTTCTGACACCTTCCGGCCCGAAGGTCTGCGGCCCTTTGGAGTTTCATTCCTCTACGCCGGTCACGACAAGCACTTCGGTTTCCAACTGTACCACTCCGACCCCTCAGGAAACTACTCTGGGTGGAAGGCGACCTGCATTGGTGCTAACTCTGCAAACGCGACCAGTCTGCTGAAGCAGGATTACACCGAGGGGCTCTCGCTGAAGGAGGCAAAGAGCCTGGCAGTCAAAGTCCTGGCGAAGACGATGGACTCGGCAACGTTGGGGCCCGACAAGCGTAAGCCAAAAACTCTCTTGAATCTTACGCCTGCCCCACCGTTCACGAGAGGCTTAAACGTTTCAAATCCTTTTACCACAGTTGAGTTTGCGACGCTTCACCAAGGCGCGAATGGAGCAGTTGTATACCATGCTTACACACCTGCTGAAATCGAGGCTCTGCTGGAAGCAGAAAACGTTAAAAAGATCATCGAAGACAAGGAGAAGGAGAACAACTCGTGAATGAGTGCATCGTTAAATAAAGGAGTTCCGTGTGTCCGTGCTAGCAGATGCAATACCTAGCAGCTTGCGGCAAGCAGATCGCTCTTTTTGAGGCGGACTCTACCCTTCCGACATGAACACTTACCACGACATGATGCTGGATCCCCGTATCGTCGCATTGAAAAAACAAACATGGCGAGCAGGCACAACACTTTCTTTAGTCTCAGGATACTTAACAGGGCAACAAACCGCCGACGTGCAAAGCCGCTGGCAATTGCAGACCTCAGCCCCCAGACGAAACAAATTCGTTATGGATAAACCTCTGTGCTCATAAACGAGCTTTTTAGGAAGCAACAAGGGCACAGTTCACAAGAAAAATGCACACACACTATTGGGGAATTTCTACGCTGCACGTTCCCAAGGCAGACGCTTTTTAAAACTCAGGGCAAGTCTGCGTTTAGGATATAAAAAAAAGCAAGGGAAGGGACCCCCCTTTTTGCCAAGAAATCGAGAATTAGATTGCCTCAACAACGAAGATAATTCTCTGCGAATTTAATTTCGTGGAGCAAGCGGTGGCGCTCGTGCACCCACCCGGTGCGGTCTGACGAGTCTGAAATTTGAGACCGTGGTCGTTTTGCGGTTTGGCACGTGGGCGTCGCGCAAAAACAGTTTGGGAGAAGTTAAATATTTGAGCATCCCGGGAAAACTCCCAACCGCAACCAAAACAACCAAAAACGAAACGACAAACAAACAAAAAAAAAAAAAAAAAAAAAAAAAAAAAAACCTTGCTCAGTGCTGCCAGCCCCGTCTTCATGATAGACATTCCAATTTTCTTCCCGGGCAAGCGCGGCTCCTGACCCCCAAACACGGCATACTGGAAGGGCGCCAGGACCGCCGACTCCACCGCGCCGTCGCTGCCCACACACAAAAACCTGTCTGGCAGGTACTCGCACGCGTTTAGGCCCAAAAGGCCTGGGTCGCGGTGATGGGCATCGAGGTTGAGCTGCACCACGGTGCCTTTCGGTAGAACGAACTGGCCGTCTGGAGTCTCGAGATCGGTTTCCAGAAGATGCGGGGGGCGGGCGGGCTTCCCGCACTCAGGCATCCAGCAGGGGCAGCCGGTCCGCGTCGGCGGCGGTGAGAATACCGCGGCCAGACGGAGTCGGTGCCGTCTTCTGGGCGTCGTCGTCGTCGTTGTTGATGCTGCGAAGGGAGTCCAATTCAGAACGGGGTCGGTCCTGGAGTGCGTGGTTTGTTGAGAGATAACGACAGGCTATGCAGATAATAAGAGAGGCGGTCGCAGGGCCTGTTTTGAAAGTTTATCATGTGCGGGGGGACTTGAGGGGGGAATTCGGTCAAGAGTGATTAAGGCGCAGAAGCACCTCAGAGAGAGAGCTTTTTTCGTACAACACCGGCGATATCGAGCTCCAAAGCAATATCCTTCATCTCATCCTCGGATACTTGGCCGTCATTGAGCCATTTGGCAATGCGAGTGAGCACATCGGCGTCATCGTCGATTTCATTTCCAGTCGCCTTCAAAAGTTCAGCGCGGTCGCGGATGGTTCTGATGTAGCCCTCGCACGATTTTCCCTAGACCAAGAGGATTCCCTCTTGAACCTGTGAAGAATCGCGTAAAGCTGAAAATGGATATTGAAATTGGAGATGCAGTTCGGCAAAAAGCGCAGGGGGGAAGCGAGTGGGGAGGATTCCGCGGCCCAGGCAACACGCACACCTCTTTGGCTGGAGCTTTTCTCGTTGACGTATTGATTATAGGAGAACCTGAAGAACCCGATGATTTTATTTCTTCCTTGAACGGCACCAAGGATGGCGAGAGGGCGCGCGAAGGTAACGTCTCCTGAGGTGACCAGTCGCCCGCCCCATGGGATGAGGAAGACAAAGGCGGAGAAGACGAAGACGAAGGAGATGACTCGGTGAAGGCGACGCGGCGAGGCCGCGGGGAAGCATGAGAAGTAGGATGAGGTCGGTGGTGGGGGATTGTTAATGGGTGGTGGGATAGGGATAGGGGTAGGGATTGCCGGGGAATGTGAAACATTACTCACAGCATTAATTTAATATTTGCGGTGTTGTCGTGGGTGAGCAATGAATGTCTGGGTTATGTGGCGTGAACCAAAAAAAAAAAAAAAAAAAGAAAGAAAAGAAAGAAAGAAAAAACAAAATAAAAAGAAATACATGTACAATAATAAACAAAAAGAAAAATTGGAGTGCGGATCGCTGTTACCCTTCCAAGGTGTGAAGTGTCTGTCCTGTTAAGAACAGTCTCTCTGAACGATTTTTTGAGATTTCGCCCAAAAAGGAAACACGGCAGGCAACCAAGGAGAAAAGACAGGAGAGAGAGAGAGAGAGAGAGAGAGAGAGAGAGAAAAAAGAAAAAAGAAAAAAGAAAAAAAAGAAAGATCGTGGGTCCGAGCATGTCGACGACAACGACGAAGGAGACCAAGGAGGCGACCCCCCTTGCCATCATCTTCCGCGGCGATGTCGATGGCGATGGCGATGGCGCCGCCGCCCTCTTGCTCTCACCCCCGCCGCCGCCTGCGTCGGCCCAGCCGACGACGACCCTGGACGTCCACAATGACGACGACGGCGACTGCGTCCACCAACAGCTGTCGTGGAACCCGATCTCCTTTGCAACCGTCGGCTGGCTGACCCCTGTGCTGGGTGGCGTCAACCGGAAGGTGGGAGCGGCCCGAGAGACCTGCGACGCCAAGACGAAACGAGACCACCTTGACGTGGTGGAGGCCGGCGTCCGTGACTCTGAATCGTCCACTAACGCGATGGCAGGCTCGAACGGCAAGCAGAGCAGCAGCGAGACATTTAGCGAGAAGGTAAGTAGTGATTGTAATTCTTTGATCAGAGACGATGCCCCCAATGACAACCGGGCAACAACATGTTGTATTTTGTGCAAAAAAAAAAAAAAAAAACAGGATATTCCCAGGCTCCGCAACCAGGAGAGGGCGAGTACTTCAGCCCAATGGCTTGATGCTTTTTTCAAACAAGCTGCTCGTTATCGCGTCTCCGTCAGAACGGATAGTGCGAAGGCGAGACCTCCAAGCCTCCTGTGGGCGCTTCTGCCTCATGTAGCTGTAAACCTGTAAGCTCCCTCCGATTATCTTTCGCCTTCCCCTCTGGTTGTCCTGCTTATTGTCTCTTGGCTTCCACTTACCATATCAACAAACAACAACACGAAACACGCCATGTTCGCTGCCAGAGCTGCAATTGGGGTTTACCAATCTATCGCCGTGACCCTTTCAATCTGTCAAAGCCTCATGATAGCTCAAGTAAGACCATTTCTTCTCGGGCTCCTCGAGAACTTGCTGTCCTTCGTAACTAAACATGTCCCACTTCCCCCCCTGCTGACAGATAGTCAATTACCTTGATCCTACTTACGACCGTAGTCAACTCTTTCTGCAAACTGGATACGGTCTAGCCTTCCTTATGTCTGGAATGGTCTTGCTTTATGCCGTGTTCGGCAACCTCTCCGAAACCACCACCCACGTGGCTCAAATTCGGCTTCGTGCTGCCCTCGTTGGATCCATCTACAAAAAGAGCCTGTATTTGTCTCCGCGAGCAAGAAAGGTGGGTGCCTGGGCGGGTATGTCTTGACTCCCTCTGTGAAGCCTGCGACCCTGACGGGTGACAAAAAAAAAAAAGGATTTTCCCGCCGGCAAGATCAACAGCTTCATCGGATCAGACGTTGACAGTGTCAACGTCTTCTTCGGAGTAGCCAACACCGTGTGGACTCTCCCCATCCAAGTCGGCGTCTCCCTGTTCCTGGTTGCGCAATACCTCAAGGTTTCCACTGTTGTCGCAGCCGGAACTTTCTTAGTGTTAATGATCCCCAGCTTGATCATCTTCCCACGGATGATCGCGGTCACGACGTCGGCGCGCAAGTTCCTTGACGAGCGCACGTCCCGTCTCCGCGAGTTTTTGTACGGCGTCAAGCTGGCCAAATACCAAGCGATTGAGGACCATTTCGAGGACAAGATACTGCAGGCACGGGAGCGGCAATTGAAGTTTGTCGTCAAGCAGGCTGTGCTGTTTTCGGGAATTCTTGTGTCTAACGCAGTCCAGAACCAGCTCATACCAGCTTTGACGCTGATAACTTTCGGAGCATTGGGCAACTCAATGAAGGCTGACGTCGTCTTCACGGCCCTCTCACTCATCATGTCTCTTGTCGCGTCAGGGTCCAACGTCTCCTTTTTGGTTCAGTTAAGCGGACCCCCTCTTTGCCTGTGTTCTCGCAATGCATTTACCGTAGCCTTGCTGCTTGCCAGATTCATTTCAAGTGCGCTGGTTTCGTACAAGCGCCTCCAGGAATTTTTCTTGGCTCCAGAGGCCGAAGTGGATGAAGTCGTTACCCGCATCGCCGCCACTGCCCCAGCAGATTGTGAGCGCACTGACGATGTCGCGTACGCCATACACCTGGAGCATGCCAGCTTCACGTGGGAGTCGTCAAACGACAGCAATGGCGCAAGCGACAGCTCGAAAAGCACAGATTCTCCCAACAATGACAAATTCGAGCTTCATGACCTCAACATGAAGATTCCGGTCGGCTCGCTTGTCGCTGTCGTGGGAGCAACCGGAAGCGGAAAGAGCTCGCTCCTGGCCGCTTTGGCGTCCGTCATGCGACGCACCAATGCAACTCCATCATCGCCAGGAGAAGGGACGGCTTCAACCGTTGCTACCATTCGAGGCTCCGTGGCCTACTGCGCGCAGGAGCCGTGGATCGTCTCAGGGACCATACTGGAAAACATCGCGTTGGGAATCGAAAACAGTGAAAACAAGATCTGGGACGAAGCTTCTGTTCCGGATAGGCCATGGATTCAAAAGTGCAAGGCAGCAGTAAAGGCCTGTGCAATCGACAAGGATTTGATGTCATTTGATGACGGCCTGTTCACGCAGATTGGAGAGAAGGGCGTCAACCTTTCCGGCGGCCAGAAGGCACGGATTGCTTTAGGTACTGAAAACCAACATAGTCGTCGATTTCTCCGCATTTATTCATTAAATTTGTCTCTTTAAAGCCCGCGCTATGGTACTAGACTCGGACATATACCTCCTCGATGATCCTCTTTCTTCCCTCGATGCGCACGTGGCGAATGCTGTATTCCACGGGGCCGTCCGCGGTCCCCTTCTTCGCTCCAAAACAGTAGTGCTTGCGACGCACCTTCTCCAATACCTTCCCTTCGCCGACTATGTTGTGGTCGTCGACAACGGTAGAATTGTCGAGCAGGGCAGTTTCAAGAACCTGATGTGCGCTGGGGGACAGCTAAAGGGCATGATGAATAACTACGGCTTTGATGGAAACTTTGATCAGGATGACGGCGGCGAGGAAGGGAATAAGAAGCCAGGCGACACTTCAACCGAGGAGGACGGACAGACTGTGCTGGAGGGCCTGGAGCGCTCCTCCCAGGATCATAAGTCAAAAGGAGGAGACGCGAGAGACTTGCAGCATGAGAAAAGCAAGGCCAAAAAAGTCGCAGAAGACCGAGAAACGGTAAGCTTTTATGGTGATTTCTTTCCTTGCTTCGGCGGCGATGCGTTTCACTGACTAAACCAAAATCGTTTCATCCATTCATCTCGCTCTGAAGGGCGCTGTGAAGTTCCGCATCTATGTCATCTTTTTCACGGCCGTCGGTCTTCATTGGCTTCTCTTCTTCATGCTCCTGATTGCCACCAATGTGACGATGCAAGTTTTGGCACAAGTGATACTTTCCAAGTGGACAGCCGACACGAGCAATGTGGATGGCTTCGGCACATATCTGTACCCCTACATGGGACTGAGCTTGGGAGGAACGATATTTTCGGGCTAGTAGTGCAATTTTTGTGTTTGTAAAATTGCCTAATCGAACTCACAATCAACGCTCAACCCGGTTCAGGCATTACATTGTTCATGTGCATGTACCTCGCAATTCGAGCAGGCCGGTATCTTCACAAAGTCGCTCTGAGTGGTCTTCTGCACGCGCCAATGTCATTCTTTGATGTTCAACCAGTGGGCCGCATACTCAATCGCATGACAAATGATTTGAACGCCGTCGATTGGAACGTTGGAATGTTTTTGGCTCACACCTTTAACATGCTCTCGACATTGCTCGTACTGTAAGCATCACCTGTCCCCTTTGGGGATCGTAAACTCACCTTCCTTTCTCATCATTTGCAAACGCAGAATCATTTTCATCAGCATTTCTTCACCGTACATCATCGGTGAGTGTCTCACGGACCAATCCATCTTGTTGATCGGTTCATTTTTATCGACTTAACGAACGACTATTTACAAAAACAAAGTTCTGTTTGTTTTGATTATAATCGTCGGCCTCCTTATTTTCAATTTCTTCATTACTGCTTACCGTGAGCTCAAGCGATTAAGTGCCACTATGATGTCTCCGCTGGCCTCGCACGTCAGCGAGACATTGACCGGCATTCCAACAATTATCGGCGATAATCTCCATGGCATATTTATCGGAAGACAGATTGTGCTGATGGACAAGGCGAACCTTGCGTCCTTGATCTTCGATCACGCGCAACTGTGGTTCACTTTCAGGCTTGACACGATGGGGTCGCTCGTCGTGCTGGTCGTCTGCCTTCTTGGAGTTACTGGGGTTCTATCGACGACATTTGTAGGGCTCGCCTTGACAATGTCCATCTCGTTTTCGTCGAGCCTGAATAATTTCCTGCTGACGTTTGGAAAAGTAGAGGCGGCTGTGGGTATCTCTCCCTGGGTCCATTTCGTACTGTTCGTGGATCGAATGCTAAAGTAACTCCCGTATACGTCGCTGGAAAAAAAACACATTAGATGGCTTCGACCGAGCGTCTTGTGCACTACATGGAAAATCTTCCTCGTGAAGCTGACTGGCACGTCCCAAAGGACGACGCACTTGACAAAGACTGGCCAAAGACCGGCCGTGTTGCGGTTCGGGACCTTGAAATATGCTACGAGATGCGCTCCGATGCAATGGTGATAAAGGGTGTTTCGTTTGATATCCAACCCGGAGAAAAGATTGCCGTGGTCGGGCGAACAGGATCAGGCAAGTCAACCCTGATGGACGCTTTTTTCCGTATTGTGGAAGCTTCGGCTGGCACAATCAGCATAGATGGACAAGGTGTGTGTTTTCCGTGTTTGTTGCCTTTCCAATCGCAATTCCATCATTACACTTAATTGGTATCATGACTCCGCTCTTTCTTTAAAGATATCGCCACTGTTGGTCTCCGGCGATTGCGGCGCGCCGTTCAGATGATCCCTCAGAACCCAATTCTCTTTGATGGCACTGTTCGCTCAAACTTAGATGTTCAGTCTAAGCACACCGACGCAGAGATTTGGAAGTCCTTGGAGATGACTGGGATGAAGGACTTCGTCAATGGACTCGAGAAAAAGCTCGATTCTGCCGTCTCGGAAGGTGTGAAATAACCCTTTCCTAATTTATTGTATGCAGTAATTCTTACGACGACCCTTCTTTCATCTTCTTTGTCGCAAAAACATTCGGGGTCTTTTCCATTCCCCAAAGGCGGTGCCAACTTTTCCGCCGGGCAGCGTCAGCTCCTTTGCCTTGCCCGCGCCCTCCTCGCGCGTACCACCATCCTCATCATGGACGAAGCAACCTCCTCGGTCGACGTCGAGTCGGACCGCCGCCTTCAGGAGCTCGTTCACACCCTCCTCCGTGAAACGACCGTGATCAGCGTCGCGCACCGCCTCAACACGATCGCGGCGTACGACCGCGTCATTGTTCTCGACGGCGGACGCATCGTCGAAATGGACAGCCCGCACGCCCTGCTGGGGCGAGACTCGACGTTCAGTCAGCTCGTCGAGTCTACGGGCTCGGCAAACGCAGCGGCCATTCGGGATGTTGCGAGGGAGCGGTTGGTGGAAAAGTCGAAACCGACGAGCGAAACGGAGTGAAACGTGCCGTTTTATCTATTTTTTGAAATTCTAGGCTGGGTGGAATGCCGGGAGAGCTGACGAGCGGCTGTCCTTTGGTGAAGCTAAAAAACTCCTTCAGAGGGGGCGTGGGTACTTTAGGCAAGGCAGGAGGACAAGAGTTTCCTACTGGTGTAATGGTTTTTTGTTTCCCCATCAACAAGAGCAGCTGTCTTGGTGTGGTGTTGTCTTGACGGGGTGGCGGTGCCAAGGCGTTACATACCAGGTTGGTTTTTCATATTGTTACCAAGAGTAAAGAAAAGAAAGTGAAGGAAAAGGAAGCGGAGAGGACGTGTCCCGCTCCGAATCCACTCCAACAAGCCCCGATATTGTGGAGCTAGTGCCAAAACCTGAACATGGACCCATTGCCCAACTGGATACTCATATTTACCCTTTAGGCCTGGTGGCACCCCCATTTTGGACGCATTGCCAGCATCCCCATATCAATGGGTCAACCCCATTGTCGGAGCTCCAATTTTACTTAGCAGGAGTTTTCTTCATGATGAAGCAAAACGTCTATCAAAAAGGTATTGATTCTATGCAATCAAACTCAAGACGAATAGACAAGACGTATCTCGAAACATTAATTGATATCATTGTCTCTTTACATCTGGCAGCCTTGCCCTTTTGCCGTAATATGTGTAGAGATTTGAGCCTAGGATGTGAGGATGACAGGCCGTCAAGCCTGTGACCTCAAATAAAAGAGTGTATACCCACTTTTTCACTGATAATTGTGAGGATTATCCACCTGTCTCGAAGCGCGTTATACACGCATTCGGCTTGGACTCTGCTGTATATATTATTATTTTATTATTATTGGTTGTCCACATAAGCCACTGACTGACACTTGTTGTCGCGCCTGCGTCACCTGTCACTATTATTATTTGTGCCCTTATTATTATTATTATTCTGTACAATGGCTGCAGACCGAGTGACTCAGTGTTTGCTCAACTGCTGGCATAGGGCTTCCTTGCTCAGTGGTTAGAGCGCTCCCTTCAATCGGGAAGGTGCCAAATTCGAGACACGCGGACTGTTGGACTGCAAAGTCCAACATGTCCAGCTAATAACCCCTCACTTTTGGAATGACTAAGGACTGAACCACTTCTGTGGGAGAAGTGCAAAGTCCAGATGCCCAGCTACCATGATGTAATGCCTCATATGAGTGGTATGAGAAGACAGGGCTTTTCTTTCTCTTTCTGTTGATGATTTTTACTTATTTTTCTAATTAGTATTTTCCTTTGTTTTGGCTCTTTTTCTTGTTTTATCTTTTATTTAGTTGTTTGTTTACTGTCTCTCTTTGTGTGTCTTCCTTTCTTTCTGTGGCTGTGGTGAGTGTCTTCTTGTCTGCACCAATCATTTCTTGCCAGTTCCTCCACCCCCCCCCTCCACTCTGCTCTGGTGGCTGTCTGCCAAGAAATGGCCCCATGATTCTCTGAGCTGTCTCTCTTTGTTGATGGCTCAGCCCCATTTGGTGAATCACCCATCCATTCTGTTTTTTACTGTTTTATTTATTGTTTTGTTGTTTTGTATGTGTTTTCCCTCCTTTTTCCTCTCCTCCCTGTGATTCCAACCCTCTCCTATTTAAACTGCTGCCCCCCCTTCTTGTTGACTGTGAGAACTGTGCCTGAAGTCCCTTGCCTGCCCTTTTCTTCCTGACTGTATGTAGAGCTGGGGGTGGCAGTCCCCTGGTGTGTGACAGGAGGTTGAAGTCCTCTTGGCCATGATGGCAGTGTGCTGGGTTCAAGCCCCAGTGCACCTCACCAATTCTGCATGCTGTTTAGGTTGGACTGGGTAGGAGCCACTTGGTGATGGAAGGATGGAGGGTAAATCTGTGGTGGTGCCTCTAGGTTCCTGTCAATACATCTAGTCAAATCCAGGTCTCTCAAGGGGATATGAATGAGCTGTCTGGTCAGGTACTGCTGCAGGAATGGTCTCTCAGGTATGCCCCCATCTCCCTGGTTGTTGGCTCCTGTGGCCTCTGGTGGGCCTGGTCTTCACTGGATTCAGACCCTCTTTCTCTCAGATTAATGCCTGTGCTGTCATGGTGCCACATTTGGGTGAGGGAGTGGGTGTTAACATTCCTTGCTTCTAAGATAGGGAATTCCTCTGGCTTGGTGAAGCAGATGTCTGTGTCCTAGTAGGATGAAGTAAGAAGAGTCCCACTGTCTCCCACCCCTGTGTGCCCCCTCCTTGGATTGAGTTGGAACTTCTCCTTGGAGTGAGACAAGCTGTGTCTGGTTCTGTTAAGTGGAAAACAGTTCTGATTTAATTCAACAGACACCTCTGCACACTAACTGTTCCTTGTGTTTGCCCTCTGTGTCCAACCCCCTCCAACTTAGGGCTTGTCTTTGGCAGAGAGGGAGCTGGTGCTCCAAGGTGGTGGCTCCAACAGGTTGGGACCTGGCCACTTTCCTCCCCACTCTCTTGCCTTCCCCCTTGGCTTCTGCCTTGGGAAGGAGCTGGCACAGATTGGTTGGTGCTGCCTTAGGCGCCCCCTTTGTTGCCCTAAGTCTCATTCCTTACCGAGTGATTCGGTCCCTTTGGCTTTGCCATTGGGGTTTCTCTGTGTCTTGGACCAGAGGCATTTTGCACTTTCTTTTGTGATTGTGCCACCTTTGTCACACTTTTCTTATGTTTCCCTTTCAGACGTGTGATAACTGCTCTTTTTGTGTTTAAAGAGTTTCTTTTGTGTTTGATGGGCTTTAGTAATACATTTTCCTGTCTGGTGACCCCTAGACACCTTCTTTTGCCCTTTTCATTAAATAGGATTGGTATTTAGGCCATTGCTCTATTTCCACCTCCAGCCCAGGGTGAGGAGATTTAGAGAGCACAGTCTCACAAGGAAGTCAGCTTCCTATGTCGACAGCGGCCTCGTCGCCACTGCTGATGTGACTTACACTAAGTCGGGTAAGCCGAAAGGCCTCATCTGAATCCAACGAAAAGAGTTAGGTGAAGACGGCGGTGATTCTAGCTTTGCTTTCCTAGGCTTCGCCAGCGAGGACAATGCGATTAGAATCACACTCAATGGGTTCAGAGAAATGTTGAACTGGGGCAGCTCACAGCAGCTCCAGGTCACCTGACTTTGTCTGAACCAATGTTGAACCAGGGACTGGTTGATTTGAAATGCCCCTGATGATTTCAAATCATCTTTCCTCTGTGGGAAGACTGGTCACTGGACACAGACCTCTGGACAGACCTTGGTTGATTTAAAATGCTCCTGAAGATTTCAAATCATTTTCCCCTCTCTGTGGGGAGACCAGTGCTTGCACACTGGGCTCCACACAGAGCTTGGTTGATTTGAAATGCTCTGAATATTTCAAATTACCCTCCCTCTGTGGGAAGGGGTTTACAACACCTCCCCAGAGCAAAGTCCTGTCTGAAGCAGTTTGCAACTTGTTCAGATAGGCACTACAGGAAAACTGGTCAACCTCCCTGCAAGAGTATTAATTGGGCAAGAGTATTAATTGGGCAGAGTTTTCTTATTGAAAAAACAAGACACACTCTCACTCCAATTTGCCAGTCCCTGTCTAAAACAAGCTCTCTTTACCCACTTGCCTTTGATCGCTTGCTACACTGGCTCCCTTGTACAAGTTCTCAATTCAAGCCTCAGTCCGCCTCCACTCACAACGTTGCCTTCTACACTGAAACTTCAACAATATGCATTAGCGTATTCTCTATACAGATCAAATCAGCTTGCACAAGTTTTACTGACAGAGGATAGAGAATTTCGCTTTTCAAAGTGGGCATTTTAGGGTTTACCAAAGTGAGCTTTGGAAACTTTTACGCATTGCTTTTCATGTCTGCTTGTTTGTCCGCTTACTTGATTTTGTCCTTTGTTGTCTTGTGAGACTATACTCACTCCTTTGACCCTGGGATCTGGGCCCTAGAGTGTGGGAAAGCAAATAATAGGCTAAAACTAACTTTATTGGGCTGTTGTCTAGGGGGTGTTTCAACCCTACTACTTGCCTAGTCCACGAAGTATCCCTACTGATCTGTCTAACAGGGGTCTCAAACACAAAGAATGAACATTCAGAGGGACAATCCTCTGAAGGATTGGTGCTGAAGCACCAATTACTCACGTGGCTGCGGGCTGATGCGAGGGGAAACAGAAGGGCACTCCTGAGGGTGCAACACAACCGCAGAATAAAGAGAGAGAAGAGGGAAATGGGGGTTTTTATCTCAGGAACCTAAGGTGCTGCAGGAGCCCTCGTCGTCGCCAGTGATGGGTGGTAGAGAGAGAAGGGAGTTGACTGTGTAGGGGTCAGAAGGTTGCCAGCAGCGAACTCACATGCAGAAACACCTGCAATTGTACACACACCCCACCAGGCTGTGTCGGCAAGATCACTCAACCAACGGGCTTTATCGCATCGCACTCGTGCTCACACATCTCACTCTCACAGCAATAGGACTGAGGCAGGTACTTGTAGATCAAACTCTCAGGTGTTGGGGGACGCACCAGGCACAGCCACCAACACCCTCGCAGCGACGGGAAGGTTGGGGACGCCGACGCCGTCGTCGTCGCCACCACCACCACCGTCGTCGCAGCAGCAAGTGCCTGTGATTCTCACTCCAACACAGAGCCAGCAGTGTCACACAGTCAGTAGTGGGGCCAGCTGCATTCCCCACCTGTGGCCCCTTAAGAGGAGCCCTCGAAGGGACCATGTACTCACCTGGGTGCGTACCACCTCTCGCTACCCTTAGCGTCGCAAGCCAGATGGATTTGAAGGGACTCTGTATTGGTGCCAAAGGACAGAAATCAGATTGAAGAAAAAAGAAAAAGAAATGGCCCAAAAACAGAGAGAGAGAAAATTGACAAGTCAACCCCCCCTGACTTGGAGCATCCACCACAAATGCTCTAAGTCCCCCCAACCCTATGCGTATATGTACAAGTGCCGAAAATAAATAATAAATTAGGTGGGCTTGGGGTACGGCCTGTCAGGCACCCCATCCCTAGGCAGTCAGGCAGTCTCTGTTAGTCACCAAAAAAAGAAAATATGTTGAGAAAACCTTGGCGCAACAGAAACTGTTAAGACGAAAGTAGTAAAAGCAGGCCCAATAATAAAGACAGGTTAGCTGCAAATACACTTTGATAACGCCTTGGAAACTAAAGAACCAGGAATAATAATAGGGGTCCTGATCCTTGCAGTTTTATGACAGGTGTGCTTGTTTTTGCAGATAAAATCAATAGACTTTATCACTGAGACCTCAGTGTAGTCTCACACCTTATGTTGCTAATAAGAATTGGAAAAGATAGCACCGTTTTTTTATCATGTGGAAAGTTTTAGAATTGTTCAATTCAAATATAAGAATTCAAATCGATAGAAGATTCAAATAATTGGCCCTTGTTCGGTATTGTAGGGACAGTGGGAGAAAGTGGGTCTATTGATATCAGGTTGCAAAACCCTATGGATATTGCTATTGTCTCAAGCTCCAAGTGGTAGAAAAATGTCCATATCGCTATCATTTTACCAGTATCACGCGACATTATCAGTTATTGGGTTAAGGATCCTTATTCAAATACCCCTCTCTCTTTTTTCTTTTTCTTTTTTTTTTTTTTTTTTTTTTGTGTGTCCCCACACAAATGCAAAGCCCATGCAATTGAGTTGATGTGTCTGTGCGAGTTTCATAAAGAACTTTCAACAAAGTGTGCGCCTGTGACCCATAGGTTTTTTGCCACCTTGTCACCATTGAGAGATAGATGATGGACAGAATCAAGCTCGCTGCAGTCTCAAAATTTGCTGTTTCTGTATTGAGTGGAAGTTGAACTCTGGGGTGTCTGCGTGCAAGCATTCTCCCGTTTCCCAGTGTATGTGTATTTCACGGACAAACGGACACAGACAAACAAACTCTTCGCTGTCCCCGCCTGTCTGTCTCCCTCTCTGTCGCTTGCATATGCCTAGCAGCAGTCAGACACAAAACAATTGGACAGACACATCATCCGCGACCGCCCACCCACCCCAGTGCAGTCACCATCGGCAGTCAGTCACATCGAGAAGGCTTCCAAACTTGGCCGTGATAGGTGAGAGAGAAAGAGAGAGAAGACAAGCAAAAGAGGCTGCAGACTGGCTACCCTAGAGAGTGGGACTAACAAATAAGAAACGGGCAAACAACCAACAACGATCGAGACAAAAAAAAAAAAAAAAAAAAAAAAAAAAAAAAAGAAGACGACGAAAGCAACGCGACTCTAGGATGAACACTGAAGAGACGAAAAAGAAGAAAAAAAGAAAGAAAGAAATAAGGAAACAGATAGAGAAGCCAACCGATGAGTGGAAGTAGCCCAAAGAGCAACGTAGGTAGAAAGGAAGTGCAACACGCCCTTCTCCCCCATCCCTCCCCCCTCCTCCCCTTCCCAACACAACCCCGCCCACCAAATTCCCGTGAAACAAAAAAGGCTCGCCGTCCCTTAAATAATGCGGCAGCAGCTCCCTTCCGATGTTGTCGGCGCAGGGGCTGGCCCTTTCAACGCAGCGCGGGCCGCGGCTTCAAACACCGCATTCACGTTGTGGTTTTGCCTTGCTGAGCACTCCACGTAGCGAGCAGCTCCAATGCGGGACGCAATCGCCAAGCCCTGCATTTCACCATATCGTTTGTTCGAAGCGTTTTTGTTTTGTTTTTTTTTGTTTTTGGGTTTGTTTTTGGTTTTGTGTTGTTTCAATGGCGGCGGGGCAAAGTAGCGGCGGTCGTGCAGGTCCAGGAAGAAGAGAGAATGAAGTATCGAAAGGAATGAAATCAGCTTTCGGAAAACAAACAAACACAGTGCCAGACCACGCACCTCCTCAAATGTCATGGGTCTCTGTCCGCGTGAAGCAAGAACTTGGAGTCGTTCCCGGTCGTTACGTAAATCAGTCTTCAAGCCGACAAGAATGATAGGGACACCGGGTACGTGTTGTGAGACTTCCGAAAACCACTGTAAAAGGAGCCAAATCGACATTCACAATCAATCGACATGATGGGGCTACGAGTCAAGAAATAGCTGACGGCACCGAGCAATACGCTAGCTTCGCTCACCTTCTCAGTAACGTTTTCCAGTGAATCGACCTCAGTAACATCGAAGCAGATCAGAACCACGTTTGAGTCGGCGTAGGAAAGCGGTCTAAGGCGCTCGTACTCTTCCTGGCCGGCCGTATCCCAAAGTGACAACTGAAGACGATTGCCATCAACCAGAACCACAGCCTCCGAGCACTCGAAGACAGTCGGGATGTACAACTGAGGCAAAAGAGGAAAACAGGAGTGAGTAAGTCAGCGAACGATCGCACTAAACCCATCGGGTAGACCGACCTCAGGGAATTGACCAGTGGAGAAGACGGTGAGCAGGGCCGTTTTTCCGCCTTGTGGGCCGTTGGAGTGGTTGGTTGCAGTGGTTGGAACGGGGAGGATCAGTTACTCACGCCGCACGCAGTTTCATGGGGCGGTGAGAGACGAGAGGAACTTACATCCGCCATCACCGACGCACACAAGCTTCTTTCGCGGAATGAAGTCGGAGGCCATAACTACCAAGCCGATTCTGGTGCGAGTCTACAATGGAAAACTTCTTGAACGATGTGTGTGGCAGGTGACACCAAACTCCCGGCGAGCCAAGAGATCGAAACGTTGATCCTGCAAAAAGCACAGATCAGAATTCGCCTTGAGTTGCGCAATCATTGACAGAAGGCGGATGGGCTGGACGATGAGGGTGTGCAAGGAGATCATGGAGATTCAGGAGGGAGTAACGAGCCAAAAGGTGTGGGGCCGATATTTTGTGGCGCTAGCTTGCATGCGCAAGCGAAAATTAACGAGACGACGATCGACTGGCTACCGCAGAGGAGAAAAGAGATTGGTGGCGAAGGAGGTGTCGACGATGAAGGCAGATGGCTGACGAGAAGTACAGGATCGACCATTGCGACCGCCACCGAATGGATTGCCCGCAAACGCAGTGTAGCTTTGTCAACGCATCGAATCGGGTGGATCGTGATTCGAGTTCATTGTCCCACGAGAGAGGGTCTCGCAGGGAAGAACGGCAGGGCGGGGAGCTGGCTGACAGGCTGGTTGACTGGCTGACTGGCTGGCTGGAGAAAGAGGCAATCATCATCGACGAGGGGCGGTAGCGGCGGGCGGGCCGAAGCGCTGTCTGGTTGGCTGGCTCGCTGGCTTTGGGCTGCTGGCTCGACGGCGTCCCACATTGCGGGAGGACGGAGCCATGATGATGACGACGTGGGCCACAGAGCGGCTCTGTCTGTCTCTCTCCCTGTCCTTCTCACTCTCTCTCTCTCTCTCTCGCTCTCTCTCTCGCTCACCTTCTCCGCTGCTGGTGCTTGTTTGGGTTGCTTGCGTGCGAGTTTTCTCTTGTACTTGGTTGTTTACTTTTCAGCTATGGTTTCTTTGCACCAAAAAAAAAAAAAAAAAAAAAAAAAAAAAAAAAAATTCCTTTCTCCAAAGAAATGTGTGGTACACACACAGCTTTTCCTTTCGCCTTATTTGTATGTCTGTCTCACTCTCCCTGTCTTCCTCTTGTCGCTTCTTCCACTTGTCTCTCTCTGGCTGGTCGGGTGTGATTATTGATTGATCAAACCGTTAAAAGAAGAGAAAAGAGAAGAAAAGGAAAAGAAAAGGAAAGGAAAAAGAAAAAAAAAAAGTGAAATGAGGCTCCTGTCTGTCCTCGCCCTTGTGGTCCGCCCGATCTCCCTCGACGCAAGAAGCCCTGGGCCTCCTCCAACCCGCACGCTGCAAGGGCGCATCACAAAGCAACTGAGCATCGCGTACGTAAGTTGGAGACCGACATACATGTTTTATACTGAAAGCGATGGACGGGAAGGGAGGGGGGGCGCACAAAGAAACCTTGCACACACACACACACACCCACACACACACACACACACATACACACAACCACTCGCTATCTCCGTGATTCTTCTCCCCTCTTATTTAATTCTCTCTCTCCTCTCTTGTGCTTCCTTTCTCAGGCGCGGAGCACGGACCCCTTTGGCGGATGCTGGCGGCGCAACCGGAAACATGCTTCCAAAATGGATGGTGAAAGCTGGAGAGACTGACCGAGACAGACAAACTGACCACCAAACATCCCCCAACAAACAAACAAACAAGAAAAAGAAAAAAGAGCAAGCGGGCCACCCACCCACAGCCACATCAGGACCAGCCAAATAAATTAGATACAATCCATTATCCATTGCCATTTGGTCAACATGTTTGTTGAAGGTGCTGCGTGGGGCACACACCAAACACACAAACACACGGTCTTCTATTTCCATACAATTATGAATACACACACGTGCACTCTCGCACTCAAACACGCACAGCACACACATTCACACACACACACACACACACACACACACACACAGGCACACTTACACGAACGCAACGCACATACGACTGCATGAAAACTTGGTCAAAGCCGTAAAAGAACCTTCCGTTGGGCCCCTCCCTTACTCCTTTCGGCAGAGTGCATTCGCGCGGCACGCAGTAAACCCCGCGTTGCCATCCCCAGCTCACGTCAATCCCTTGTGCAGTTAGTTTCCGTTTCGTACTTGCGAACCTTCTTCCTCTTTGGCATTTCAGCTCAACTCTTTGCCCCCACTTCTGCGGGGACACTTAGTTGATGTTGTTGCTTGGTTGGTTGGTTGGTTGGTTTTGCACGACCGAGACACGCGGGGGCGGCGGCCCGCGCGAACGTGCCAGTTGTGCCCCAACAACAACCAGCGGGGGGCGGTACCCTGACAAGGCAGGCAGGGAGGCAGGCAGTGCAGCAGCACAGACACACAGCTGGGACGGGGAGTGTGTCTGCCTTTGGCTGGATATGGCGGGGGATAGACACGTTCGCACAACAATCATTGGCTGCTGAGACAATGAAAACGAAAAACAGGTGCAAAGGATTAATCAAAAAATACTGTTTCTGGAAAAAAAACGAGCGCAAGGACCCAAGTGAGGTGCAGACAGACCATCCATTCGAAATAGACAGGGATCCATTCGTTGGGAGTTTGTTTACCTCCAATTGAAAATGAAGAGTGAAGAAATCAAACACCAGACAGCCAGACAGACAGACAGACAGACAGACAGACGTCTGGGTGGGTGTCGCCGGGTTCGCTCTCTCTCTTTCGCCCTCTCTGTCTCTGTCTCCCTCTCTGTCTCTGTCTCTCTCTCTGTCTCTCTCTCTCTCCCTCTCTCTTCCCTCTTTCTCTCGCTTGCTCCAACAGATAAACCCACTTGATATTATTTACTGCGGGCAGCACATTCGCAGCGCCAGCAGCTCCTCACCTTCCACCACCACCACCACCCTACTACCTCCTTCGCGCCGCCTACGGCATCGGTGCTGTCGAACTGCCCCTCGAAGCCGACGCGCGCGCACACACTCATCCCCCACCCACCCCGCGCCCGCCGCAGCTTGGCCCGTCGACCTGCGCAGCCCCCCAGCGCCCGCTCTCGGTTCTTTTTGTCTCGGCCGTTTGGCCGCTCCCTGCGGCCCCATCCCCCCGCCACCAACATCGCACGCCCCTCGTCGCCCCCATTCCCCCGATGACACACCCATGCCATAACTACGATGGGGTAGCTCTGGGCATACCTGTCCCCAGAGAGACTCTTCTCACCGCAGCCTCAAGACGCAGGGGCCGTGTGCGATCGCCGTCCCGATCGCTGGCCCATCATGCTGAAACGAGTTCGGTGTCTTCCCCCTCGAGACGCCCACCCACCCGTCACTCCCACCACTCACCACCCCCATCCTCGTCACCTCCAACACCGTCGTCGTTCATCCTATGTCTCGTAGCGTCGTTGCTGGCGTTATCGCTGCTGTCAGTCGCTCCTCTTGCCGCGACGTCTGGTGTCACTACTGCGAGAGTGTCTGGCGTCGTCGATGCTGGAGGAGACATCCAAAATCGAGTGTCTCTGTCAGCCACGGCGGCTGCAGCGGAGAGCCGCGAGCTCCCCGCAGTAGCACCAGCATTCGCGGACGAGAACCGCAGCGACCAGTCACCCCTCGCCCCACCCCGCCTCGGACTTGCTGCAGCGCGCATCCGCCCGCCATCTACTTTCGGCGAGCCGCTCGTCGGCTTTGATGCTCTGTTCTATTCGGTGGACCCAGAGGCCTTTGGAGTGCCGGCCCAGGCGGATGGCCCCACACAGCAAAGCTCCCAGCAAGAGCAGGCGGCAGCTACCGAGCGGGTTCGGGTGTTCAAGCGGGACTCTTTGAACCTGTTCCGACGGAAAGCAGCTCCAAGGGCTGCTCCAGCGCCTCGGTCCGCGCCTGCAAGATCAGCACCCTCAAGAGCAGCTCCTGCGCGGGCTGCTCCGGCTCGAGTACAAGCCCCGCGTGGTGGCGGTGGCGGCGGCCGCGCTCCTGCTCCACCTGGGCAGAAGCACTGTGGCCTCGGCTGCAAGATCAAAAATGGGTTCAAGAAAGTCGGAAAAGCGGTGGGTGATTTTTTACCTTACCGGTGCTTCGTGCTGTGTCTGGTATCCTGAAACTTCCTCTTCAGATCGGCAAGGTGGCGTGGAAAGTAGCAAAGACCGTCGCAGGTGGTGTGGCAACGGCCTTTGGTGGACCTGCAGGTTTGTTCTCTCTCTATTTCTGTTCATCTAGGTCGGTGTCTCAGTTACTCTGGCTAATTATCACTTCCACCGACCTTCCAACAACCAACAAATACCCTACACTCTACTCTACCTTCTTGCATGCCATGCACACTTCCAGCTGGTGCGGCTGTACGAGCGGGCATGAGCTTTGTCGGAACAATGGTGGGTGGTGCCATCCACCATCGAAGTATGAAAGGTACAGTGAAGACCCAGCAACTCTATCACTATCCGCATGATGAGAACCATCTGCCACCCCGTCACTCGCTTCGTTTCGCGCCTGGACCGCCTCCCGTCCCCACCATACCTCTCATGTTTCAGCGACTCCTCAAATGGCTCATCTTTAACCACGTGGTTCTCTTTACTCGCAATTCATTTTAACACAAAGACACCCTGAAAAGGGCAGGAATGAATGCGGCAAAATCCGCCCTCGGCGGCTTCGGCTTGGGAGGTAAATATCTACAGCGGAGCATTGGGTCAAACTTCAAGCACTAATTCATTTAACTCACCCTTTTCTTCTTCGTTTAACTGAGTAGGAATCGCGAAGAAAAAGTGAGTTGACCCGTAGCTTTGTTGTAACCGATTTTTGGTGCGCCTAACCGGTTTTTATCAACCCACGTCTTTTCTACTTCTCGCAAATAGTCGGAGGCAAAGTCATTGGTGCCGTCGGTAAAAAGGTGGCCGGTAAGGCTTTCGGCGGTGGCGGCGGCCGCGGCGGCGGGTTTGGCGGCGCATTGCGCGGTGTGGGGCGTGGGCTCCTGGGTGGTGGGGGCCGCGGTGGCGGTGGGGGCTTCGGCGGCGCATTACGCAGTGTGGGGCGTGGGCTCCTGGGTGGCGGCGGCAGCCGCGGCGGCGGCGGTGGCGGCGGGGGGTTCGGTGGCGCGCTGCGCAGTGTGGGACGTGGTCTCCTGGGTGGCGGCGGCGGCGGGGGAATTGGCGGCGCATTGCGCAGTGTTGGGCGTGGGCTCCTGGGTGGTGGGGGCCGCGGTGGCGGCGGCGGCGGCGGGGGCTTCGGCGGCGCATTACGCAGTGTGGGGCGTGGGCTCCTGGGTGGCGGGAGCCGCGGCGGCGGCGGAGGCGGGTTCGGCGGCGCGCTACGCAGTGTTGGTCGGGGACTCCTGGGTGGCGGCCGCGGCGGCGGTGGCGGCGGGGGAATTGGCGGCACGTTGCGCAACGCCGGCCGGAGCATCATGAACCGATTCACAGGCGGTGGTGGTCGTGGCGGCGGCGGCGGGATCGGCGGGGCGCTGCGCAACGCCGGCCGGAACGCCATGCGCAATTTCTTGGGTGGCGGCGGAGGCCGCGGAGGCGGCGGGTTCAGCGGTGGCAGCCGCGGGTTCGGCGGCGGAAGCCGTGGAGGCGGAGGTCGTTTTGGAAGCTCCACTCGCGGTGGATACGGGGGCCGTTCTGGCCAGGGTGGCCGGAACGGAGGTGGCCGGAACGGAGGTGGCCGGAACGGAGGTGGCGGCCGGAACGGAGGCCGGAACGGAGGTCGCGGTCGTGGAAACGGACGAACCAGGGGTGGCCCGCAGGGTGGTCCAGCCGGTGGTCAGCAGGAAGGCGGGCAAGATGGACAGCAAGGTGGGCAAGACGGAGGCCAGCAGGGCGGCCAAGATGGCGGCCAGCAGGGTGGCCAAGACGGCGGCCAGCAGGGCGGCCAGGACGGCGGCCAGCAAGGCGGTCAAGACTACGGCCAGCAGGGCGGCCAAGACCAAGGTGGCTACGGTGGGCAAGATGGAGGGCAGCAGGGTGGGCAGCAAGGCTACGGTGGCCAGGACGGCGGACAGCAAGGAGGTTATAATGGTGGTGGTCAGGATGGTGGACAGCAGGGTTACGGTGGCGGTGGCCAGAACTATGGCGGCGGCCCACAACAACAAGACAGTGGCGGGCAGCAAGGCTGGGGAGGACAGCAAGGTGGACAGCAACAGCAAGACTATGGAGGAAACGGCGGCCAGCAGGACTATGGCGGCCAGCAGCAGAATTACGGAGGCCAGCAAGACTATGGAGGCAATGGCGGCGGCGGCCAGCAAGACTATGGAGGCAACGGCGGCCAGCAAGACTATGGAGGAGGTAACGGCGGCGGCCAGCAAGACTATGGAGGTAACGGCGGCGGCCAACAAGACTATGGAGGCAACGGCGGCCAGCAAGATTATGGCGGCGGCCAGCAAGACTACGGCGGGGGCAACAACTACCGCCGCGGTATGATGAGCCGACGCCACGCGCGGCGCGGTTGGACATCCGCGTAGAGAGAGTTTGGTCGGCGAACTGGGAGGGGAAGGCGGGAAGAAAGGGCCAGCGGCTGCCTTCTCCCTTTTCCGTATTATTTTCAGTCGATTTTTCTTTTTTTTTTTTTTCCCCTCCGTCCCCAAATGCCTGCTCCAAGGTTCGCGGGTTTGGGGGCCACCTGTAAAACTTATTTGCCGCCAGAACACCTCGGTGCTCCTACCCCTCTGCTAGCCTACCACTTCCGTTTCTTTCCATTTCCTTTCTTTTGTTTGCCTCCCGACCTCGGTCGTTTCTCCCTCACCCCTTTTTCGCATCGTGATCGACTTGCTCCTGGACCAAGAAGCGGGTTCTATGCCGTCTACACATCTATTCGGCTTGCTTGTTTGTTAATTTTGCCGTCTACTCCTTCTCTTTCATTCTTTCCTTATTCGAGTTTTTATGTTGGTCAGTGCTTCGCTCCCTTCTCCGGTCTATTTTTGTTCGAAAGCAACCAAAGCGCTTTTTCTATCTCGGCTTCTCTATGTTTTTTTTTTACTCTTATTTTTCTTCTGTTTCTCTTCTTTGGATGTTCAGTCTCTTGTGTGTGCACTGAGTGAAAAAAAAAGAAAAAAATAAAATAAAACGAAAGTCGATTCGTCAGACTCTCCTGAACATCTCAAACCCGGCATTCCCCACCCGCGCCTTGCTTCCCATTTCACGTTCACAGCTTGCTGCTGCTGCCGGTGCTGCTACCGCCGCCGACCGACGGAACGGCGCCGAGGTACGGTTTGCCGAGCATCTCCGCAATGACCTCAAAGCGGTCGGAGCCAAAGACCACCGACGACCTTTCTTCGTTTCCGCCGGCGCCGCCTGCGGGCTCGACGACCATCAGCGGCGCGCCGAACGCGCCGAGCGACTCGACCGCAAAGGTGGTCACGCGCATCAGCTCGTCCTTGATGGCCTTGTCGTTGCAGCGGACGGCGATGTACTCGCGCGCCTTGGGCTCGCCGACGATCGGGGCGAGGTAGCGGAGGAGGTTGGCGTCGTCCTGCATGGATTGCTGGTCGCGCCAGTAGAGGTGCTGTGATGGTGTTCGACGGTTGTTTGTTGGGGATTGGGAACGTGTCGGGACAAATGTAAGGAAGGAAGAGAAAAATACAAACAAAGGAAAAAAAAAAAAAAAAAAAAAGAACAGCGGGCAGAGAGACGACTTGCCCACAGGCTGCGCGACGCGTCTTCCAGCTTGTCGGGTTGCTCGAGCCGCACGGCGGTTAGGATGCGCTGGCACTTTAGCGACACTTCGGGGAAGTTGACGGGGAAGTTGAGGTCGACCTTGTACAGCTTTGACAGGTTGGGCAGGTCTGTTCGATGGAATGTGTGCAGGAGCGAGCGAGTGATGTGTGTGTATGTGAGTGTGCGTGTGTGTGACGTGTGATGTGTGTGTGTGTGTGTGTGTGTGTGTGTGTGTGTGCGCACGCGCGTTGTGTTCGCCAGTGATTGTTTCGTTAGCAGCGAACGAGGGAAAAGAGCCCCCCAGCTCGCCCGAATGCTTTCCTTGTTCAGCGGGAAGAAAGCAATTACCTTGCGACATCATGTACGCGCCCTTTGCCGGGTGGGTCGCCGGCGGCTTGTTTCCTGTTTTGTTTTGGTTTTTTTTTTTTTTTTTTTTTGAGGATTTTGTGAAAGTTGATGATGACGTCAGGCAGACATCGTGGCACAGACGGGAGAACTTCGAGGGGGCTCAAAGCTGAAGCACACCACGTGCTCGCTCGCGGCGTCCAGATGGTCATTGCGCACGCGCCGTCCGTCCCTCATGACCGGACCTCCTGCTCCTCACGCCCGCCCCTCCCGGTACAACCAGCAACCCTCTTTCGCACTGGCTCTCGACGGCCCCGCATCTCAACTGCAGTGTTGGAACTCACCCGAGAGGTTCATCACACCACCGAGGAAGAAGGGTACTAGAGTCACGTCGACCTTCCAAATGGGCTTGTACCGCAGCAACGTCTCAAAGGCGAACCTGCATCGAGGAGAGAGAGAGAGAGAGAGCGACAGAGAAAGAGGGAAAGAGAGTGAAAGAGAGTGGGTGGAGGCCGGGCAAGAGGCAGCCGCACGAGTTCCGGTCAGAGGAGCCTGAGATGAGAAAGTGGGACCAGCGAAAAAATCCCGCGGCAGGCGGAAGCGGAAGCAGTCGCCGCAAGAAGGCCGGGCCGTCCAAGCAAAATGTGGAGCAGCCCGGGCCCGACGAACACAGAATCTGCGTCGACACGCGCCCGCCGACGCAGGTGATGGGGAGGTGTGGGTATTTCCCGCAAAAGATGAGCGCGGTGGGTATGGGGGGGGGGGTGGGGGGGAGCGTCATTCGTCGTCCGGCAATCGCCATAATCCTCGTCGCCGTCGTCGTCGTCGCTGCCGTGCTTCGTGCTTCGTGCTTCGTTCCACTCACCAAGAGTACGGCGACACGACGTCGTAGTAGAACGTGATGCGGCACATGATTGATGATGCTGGATTGGCGAGGGTCGTCGAGACAGAGAAATTGTTGAGAGCGAGATAAGGACAAAGAGAGTTAGGGAGCGAGAGAGAGAGAGAGAGAGAGAGAGAGAGAGAGAGAGAGAGAGGGAGAGATAGACAGAGAGAGCGCGCCTCAAAGGTGGCAGAAAGAACCAAAAGAGGAAAAAAAAGAAAGAAAAAAAAAAAGAACAAAAAAAGAAAAGAAAAGAAAGAAAAGAGAGAGAGAGAGAGAGACACAGCAGCGGGAGAGTGCATCGCGATCAACACACACACACACACAGACGCGATTGCTTCCCCCACGTCCATTTCCTCTTCCTTCGCCTCCCAACAGCCCTTCCTTCTCCTAACCTTCCGCGCCCTCCCCTCAACGCGCCGCGCTCTTGATTCCCCCCCTAGCCTACCTTCACTACTCTCGGAAGAATCTTCTCGTCTGTGCCCGCCCGGTGTCGCCGCACTCTGCTCCTCCTCCGGTCCACAGGGACGGAGCTGCCCGGAATCCCGCCAAGATAACCTCTCGTCCTCCGTGTTGGCCCGCTTGCTAGCGACCTCCCGGCGTTGTATCAACGTTCTTGGCCATGGCCGCTGGCGTTAGCGCTGCGCCTGAGGCGGTCCTCTCCCGATCCCGCGAAGGACTCCCCTTGCATGGCTCGCCGACCTCCCCCGCCGTCTCCAACGGCACAACCAATACCGCTTCCAAGCCCAAATCCCGGACGCCGCTCGCTCTGCATTCCTCTGTCGCTGCTTTCGCTGCGCTGCGCCTCTTGTTGGATCATTCAAATGAGCTCGACTCCTCCTCATCCCGGCACGGACGCCGATTGTCCCGCGGACATCCTTCCACTCAATTGCTCAAAATGAAATACCGTCGCACCCGGCCCTCATCTGGTGATCACCATGCGCCACTTCATGTGCTGAACTTGTTGGTGACCAGCCGATCGTCCGGATTTGAGGCTCCGCGCTCCCCTACTACCATTTCACGCACGATCGCCCCTCACTTTACGCCGCCCGCGGCGATCGGCATCATGGACCGCACGCTTAACCACGATAAATCAAGTCCCGAATTAGGCCCAGACGGTGAGCCGGTCGATCTCACCCCTGGTGTCCTCGCCGGCATAGCAAAGTCGTTTGTCACCCGCTCGTCGTTTGCTCTTGTTGGGTTCGGCAAGGGCCTGCTCAAATGGTGGTTTCGGGTAAGAGACGACCGAAGGGCCGACTGGATGGAACTGATCACGACTTCTTTGGTTCCTAAAAATTAACAAATATTTGGACGCGTAGGTACCGATCAAGCTGTTTCGCCCATCCGTTGTCAATCCGATGCTTGTCTTTAATATGATGGCCGAGGCCGAGGGCAAAAAGGTGTCCGCCGGATACGTTCGAAATGTCGTGCGGGAGGAAGGGGTAAGCTTGGCCGCGCTTGAAGAGTGCGCATTCGAGAAAGGCTAATTTTGACTTTTCGGACCACCACGAAAACAACAAACACAACCAGTTTCAACTCATATCGAAGAACATGCTCCCTCTTCTCATATGCAACAGCATTGTCGGCGCAGTGTTGTTCAACGTTTACACTGCGACTGCAGACCACCTCGAAGCCCTCGCAGCATTTGATTCGTCCACCCCAACTACCGTCTTCCACCACATGTCACAGTTCTCGCACCACTTTCATCCATTTTTCGCCGGCGCTGTCGCGGGACTTGCGCAGTCGGTACTCGCGACGCCGTTAGACAATGTCACGCGTCGTGTGAACCCTGAAGTGATGGCTGCGCGCCGCGGAGAAGGCATGATAGGGCTTGCAATACGCGCCGTCCGAGAGGCCATGCCGCCGGCGCTGGGGCCATTACCGCGTTGGGTTGGCGGCAGGCTCAACCGGGAGAGCGTCACGAGAGACCTTATCAACATTGAAGGAAGGCTGAGATTCTTTTGGGAGGGCTGGTGGTTGAACGCTTTCAAGGACAGTCTCGTGAGTAAAAGTCCTTCCCACAGTGGAGATTTCACACAGATGTCAATCAATCCACCCTACGCTTTCTCCCCCTTGCCTTAACTTAACAGGGATTCGCTCTGTTTTTCGGCTTCTTTGAAACGACCCGAAAGCACGGGAAACACTTTGTGGTGACGTTACACGAGCAGTATTTTCAGGCCTCGGCCGGGGGCAACACCGACAGCGAAGCCAGTCCCGGCGAGAAACCCCGCCGCCCGCTCTTTGTCAGCATCGGGCAGGTCACGGCGGTGATCATCGCCGGCGCGCTTGCCGGTGCCGGTTACCAGCTGGTCATTTATCCGTTCGACCGGCTGCCGCACCTCGTGCCGGCGGACGCCACGGACGGGCTGGCACCGCCCGGCAGCGTGAAAGGAAAAGTGGACTGGCCGAAAACGTACGAGATGGCGACGAGCAGAGCGGGACTCAGGATTTTATACCAGGTATCGAAGACTTCTCGTGATTGGCGCTCCTCGACTCTTGTTTGCGTTTTTTTCTCCTCTCTCTCCTTCTTTCTTCCTTTCTTCCCACCCCTTGTTCTCCTCCTGTGTTTCGTGAAGCCTTTAGTGTGCGTCCTTCTTTCTAACAACAGCCCACCACCCCCTTTCGCCTCCTGCGTCCCACCCACCAGGGCTTGGGGAGTCAACTTGTTCGAATCGCACCGCCGAGTGCAATTGGTTTACTAATTTATGAGATTGCGAACTCTCAGCTGTGGGAAGACGAAGACGTGTAGGTTTAGAGCACATACATCGTACGTGAATAAAAACACACGCGCAGACCAACCCACCCACCCCAATTGAAAAAGAAAAAACGGCGGGGTTTGTTTGGTAGTGCCCACAGAGACCACCCCAGCAAAGTTCCATTTCTTTCGCTTGCTGAGCTCCAAAATTTGAAACCCAGCCGGAGGCCACCCACACACACACAAACACAAAACACAATCACGCCAATCAACATTCGGATTATTAGTATATTATATTCTATATACAGCGCAAAATCAGAAAGAGAGAGAGAACCCCAGTCGGCACGCGATGCACTCATCGTCTTCATCGTCCGCCCAGCACCGCCAGCCGCTCCACGCCGCCGCCCCGCACCACCACCCGTCGTCGCGCTCGCACGCGTCGTCCGCGCTGTCGTCCTCGTCCACCACCTCCATCTCCTCCTCCTCCTCCACCACCTCCACCAATGCTGCCGCATTCCCCCGCTCCCGCGCCATCGGCACAGCAGCAGCCGCAGCAGCAGCAACAACCGCAGCAACAGCCGGGACCCTGCAGTCGTCGTCGTCGCACGGGACGGGCCTGCCCCGCGGCGCCACAGCCAGTAGCCATTACCAGCAGCAACACTCCGGCAGCGGCGGCGGCGGCGGCAACGCCGTGTCGGATCTCGAGGCGCACATGCGCGCGACCAGCATCCGCGACGGCACCGAGAATACGCGGCCGGCTGCGGCGTCGGTGATGAAGGTTTGTTGGTTGACGGAGAGGGGGACCGGGGGCAGGGGCGGCTGGGCTGTTATTCCTTTGGAATATATTAGGGGGGAATAGAGATAGCTGGTATCCGTGATACCGTCCAGGCTATCTCTTTTCGGAATCTGTCCATTTTTCGGACAACGCCCGAATTCTCCAGCAACCGCAACACCACCATTTGCACACCTGCTTTCACCCCTCGCCGCCCCGCCCCGAGAACACTCTCCCCTTGCGCATCAATGTATTCCATGGGGCCCTTCAATGACAGTTTTTTCACCCAGACACAGGGACGAACGGTCGCGCCGGGCGCGTCCAGGACAGGCGGAACGGCGCCGCAGCGGGTGCCGTTCAACCGGTCGGCCGCTCAGAACGCCATACAACCGGGTACCGGGCAGGCAGGGTACCAGAAGACTCTGGGAACGTCGTCGGCGACGGCGGTTGCGCGGCCGCATCATGCAGTTTCGGTGGCGGAGGAGGTATGTGGCAGTGGAAGGGGTTTTGGAATGTCGAATATGGGTGTTGCGTTTTCCTCACCACTTTGCTTCTTTCCATCACCTCGCTTTCGTTTTCTTTTTTTTCAACCGCGCCTGCGGGGGCTTTAATGCTTTTGTGCGCCGACGGTAGAACAAGGTGCCGGCACAGCCTGCTGCAACTGAGGCAACAGCTCGAACAGCACAACTCCAGCAGAGTGAGAGGCTCGGCGGCCCCGTCGGGTACTGAAGACTCAATAGCTCTTCGGCTTCTCAACATTTATTAATTTATTTGGTTGTTGTGTGGTTAGGACGGTGGATGCTGCTGGGCGCGGAGGGGAAGCGGCTGAAGGCGCCGTGGCCGCCATTGGCCCATCGTCTTTGTCCTCGTCTTCATCATCAACCGTTCCGCCAGGCGACGCTGGCGGCAGCGACGTTGCAAAGACGTGGACGCTCCGGGACTTTGACGTCGGGCGTCCGCTGGGGCGCGGCAAGTTTGGCCGCGTATACCTTGGCCGGGAGAAGAAGCAGGGATACGTGGTAGCGCTCAAGATTCTGTTTAAAGAGGAGCTGGCCAAGTCGCACGTTGAGAAGCAGCTCCGGCGGGAGGTGGAGATCCAGACGCACCTCAGGTGACGTGGACAACTTGTCATTTTGAACTTGAAAGGAGCTTCTGATTCTCCTCGTGTGCGGTATGGCTGCCTGCTGCTGGGCGACCTTATACATTATAGGCATCCGAATATCTTGCGACTCTACGGATATTTTTACGACCAGAAGCGCGTTTACTTGATCCTCGAGTACGCTGCCCAGGGCGAAATGTACAAGCACCTTCGAAAAGCTGGAAGATTCTCCGAGGACGTTGCCGCAAAGGTAAGTTCACATGTTTGAAAGGGAGGATGGAAGGACCCGCCTGAATCAATGGTCTCCCGCGTCTTGGTCAGTACATTGCGCAAATGGCCAACGCCCTCTCGTATCTCCACTTTAAAAATGTTATTCACCGCGATATCAAGCCTGGTAACCGATTCTTGTTTGCCCAAGAGCGCCATTCGTCATGCTTATTTTTTCCACATTGCAGAAAACTTGCTTGTAGGGAAGAAGGGAGAACTAAAGATTTCAGACTTTGGCTGGTCAATTCACGCTCCAAATGCCAGGTGGGGGGTGGGGTTCATTCATTTTAAACCCGCGAGTTTAAACATCCACGTTTTCACTGACGCTATACAATATTCTTCTAAAGGCGGCAGACTCTTTGTGGAACCCTCGATTATCTTCCCCCAGAGATGGTGGAAGGGAAGGAGCATACGGAAAAGGTTGATTTGTGGTCGCTCGGTGTACTGTGCTTTGAGTTTTTGGTTGGTGTTCCCCCGTTTGAGGACCGCGGCTCGTCGTCCTCGAAGGGAACCTACAGCCGCATCTCGGCCGTGGACCTCAAGTTTCCCAATTACGTTTCCGAAGATGCGCAAGACTTGATTCGAAAGGTTTGCACCTTAACCGGGACGCTTTGTCCATTTGTTGTTTGCATCGTTGTCTCTTCTTTTTTTTTGCAACGACATTTGCGCTGATTTCGCACGCACTATAGCTTCTTCAGTACAGCCCCAACGATCGATTGCCGTTGCGAGACGTTCTCCGTCATCGTTGGATCGTCAAGTACACGGGAGAGACCCCTCTGCCGCGTCACATTACTCTTCAGCAACAGCAGCACCAGCAGACGCAAGAAGAGCAGCGGCAGCAGCAGCAGCAGGCCAATTCTGCACCCCATCGACAGAGACCGCCGCTGCCTCATACCACGGCTGCTGCTCCTGGTGCTGTTGGAGTGCAGCACCCGCACAAGTGACTTGAAAGCGCTCGATAGCCTTGCTCGCGAGGACCTCCACTTTCAGCTTGCTTTTTTTCTTGAATATCTGTTGAACTCCGTTTTCCGCAAAACAACCAACAAGCATTTAAAAGGAAAAAGAAAAGTTAGTTGAGAGAGAGAAACGAGTGGCCATGGAAAACGTCTTCAATCAGCTGGAATGGCAAAAGCTTGAAGATGAGAAACTGTTTGAAGTTCAATCCTCGGCTCTTTGGGGTCAACAACGGCCAGTAATGCGGTGAAGTCAAATCTTGCTGAGCGATTATAAACGTTCGATTCCAGTCGCTCTTTACAATACCTTAATATTCAGAGAATCACCGAAAGTGTGTCCTGCTTGCAATAACATGCACTCACGGTTTTTCATTTTAAGGTTCGCCCCAGTCAACACCAAAACCAGCGAGGCGGAGCAATTGTCAGTGTGAAGGCTTACGCTGAAGTGAAATCTGCAAGACAGAATTCAACGTAAGGTTAACATGCACCCTCCTGCGAGACCCATGGTGGTCCCAAAGGGAAGATTGTGCAAGTGCGATCCAGCACAAGCTTAACCAGTAGTGTTCAAAGAAAGTGTGCTTGGGCCTTAACCAGACTAGCTCAGAGCTAACAGACAGACCTGACTGTAAAGCTAAATTATCAAAAGTATCAAGTGTTTCCTCCCTTCGTTGAATGAGAGTTTCCCTCTTCTGACTGAACTCATTGCCCCTTTTACAAATTTGGAAAACGCCAGACATTTCAGTGATACGAATTGTCAGAGGACACACTCTTTTCTTTGTGCAACTACGTTTTTCACCGTATTACCAAATGTCCTCCACATTCAAATCAATGTGTATTGGTTTATTTTTCTAATACTTGCTAGTGAGTTTTCCCGATTTTTTTGGTTGAGTTTTTCTTTTCCTCCAGTTTTATTCAGGTGGACGTTTTCTTGCATGGGTTTCCAACAGAATTCCCAATTGTTAATAAAAATACCGAAAGGGTACCATTATTTCCACTCACTGTTTCTGTACTTCCACTGCAAATCAGATCCGAAAATAGCTGCTCCCACTGGGCCAAGGACCGCATCCAACATGCGAGTAATTCTGGCTCCGTCAGGTCCATGTATAATGCCCGCTAAGCTAGTCGCTTTGACACGGGAATTGGCTATAAAGACAGTAGCTGCCAGGCTGTACTTGATTCCCTTCATTTAACAGAACAGTACCTTACTCTGCAACGCATCAGCGGAGGCAGTCTCATTCTGATATGCGCCGGACTCGATCACTGCCTTGTCAGCAGATGGCATGTAGATCAGAGAATCAAGAGACTGCAATTGAGCATACGTCGGGAGCTGAGTCAAGAGTGCATTGGCCTTCACTAGGCTCTCAGTCAATCCAGGCTGTGCAAGGCTACTGTTGTCATTGGGTAGAGCACAAACAGTGGGGATGAATGGTTGAATGTAGACTGAATGTATGATGCTGGTGCAATAGCAGGAGCGTATATCCCTGCACCTGAGTCATAAGTAGCACCAGCGCAATAGTGAGTGAACTGAAAGAATTGCCTGAACATATCACCAGCAAGGCAATCACTGGGCTTAGCTCCTGCTGTCTTAAACGAGCCGAAGTCTAGTTTCAGTCCATCAGATGTAGACTGGCATAGGTTAACCCCAGCCACAATCAAGCTTGACAAGGAGGTTTTTATATGATTGATTATGGACATGATCATGATTGACAACTCGGCCGTCCCACGACGCTGAAAGCAAATCTGAAGACATCGCAGAGTGTCAGGAACAGGGCAGGACAGGACAAGGCAGACAAGGAACTGAGAGGAGTGATGATTGTATTGGAAACAATAATTCACTTGAGGGATGGGACAGGTCCCCCATCCCCCTTTTATACCTTTTGAGAGTCTTCCTTGTCAAGACTCAAAGAAAGTTCCAGAAAGAGTAATTAGTAATACAATAATACCAATGATACCAATGACAACAAGACAAGTCAGGAAAGGAAGGTTCCAGAAGGTTCCACAAGGTTCCATGAAGGAATGGACTAGAAGGTTCCAGAGGTTTCCAGAGGGTGATTCATAACACAGAGCCAATACCAACCGTTGAAAGAGCGAAACAGAAGGTATGAGATTCCTAATCTCATGGGCCATTGAGCTGTTGAGGTCTCTTAAAAGCTCTTGGCTACTTCATTGGTTTTACCTACACAAATAGTGGGCCCCGTCAATTGCAAACAATCCCCCTATTCTTATTTTTGGATATTTATTCTTCCAAATAAAACTAACTCAGTGCTGATACCCTGCATCAAAAAGAGCATCCTGTGTTCCTTGTGCTAAACGGGCCTAATCACAAGGGACACACCCTTTATTTCTTCTTATGTATTCTCATTTTTACGCATTTTCTCTTATTTTCCCTTTTCCGCACCTTTCAAGCACCTGTCCCTGCATTGATGTGGCCTCCCAGCTCTCAAATACAGCCCATCTAAAATTTGAGGTAGGAGAGACTGGGTGGAGGGAGGTGTGGCTGAACGTGATTCATTCTTACAAATTGTTCCATTCTTTCATTTTCTCCTTTTTACTATCGTTTGTCATTTTTTTCATTTCCTCTTCCATCTTTCTTTCCTTCTCTGGTTTCCTATAAATACTACGCCCTCTCCCCCTTCTTCTCTTCACCAGTAACTCTCAACTCAAAACAATCAATTAGACTTCCCCTTGGGCAGCCCCCTGTTTGACTAGTTGCCTCCCCCATTTCCCCTTTTCAGGGTGTTGCATAGGTGAGTGCCTCGCCAAAAGACCATGTGTCTGGTGGATACGAGACCTTCGCTGGCAAAGAGTAGAGTGGGCCAAGCAGGGAAGATGGAGTCCTCTTTTGGTGTAGGAGATCCCCCTGGCAAGTGCAGAATCAGCCAAGCAGGGTGGATTAGAAGTCCTCTTTGGCCAGAGCCCCCAGACCAAGCAAGCAGAGGTAGCATTCCCTCAGGCAAGTGCAAAGAGTGTGTGAAGGCCAAGTTGGGTTGGGTGTACTGAGATGAGAACTTAGAGATACCAGAGCAGAGCGGGCCAAGCTTTCTTTGTTACTTACAGTAATCTGCCATTGCACCCCTCTTTTGAGCACAACTTCGTCATCGGGCTCTCTCTTCTTTAAGACAAGTCTGTCTGATCTTCCACATCAAGTTGGTATGTCAGATACCATCCTGTCCTGCATGGGCAGTCCAGGGCTTAGCCCTGTCATCTCATGGCTATGGCATCCATGATTCATTCATGTGGAGGCTTGTCTCTCTTTGTCTCTCCATGGCTGTTATGGCACTCATGGGTCGACAATGACTCATGACAGTTATTGATTGGTATATCTGTGCTTTCAGAGTTTATGTAGAGAGTAGTAATAACACCAACACCAGGGTACTGGCCCTTAGAACCAGGAGTTCCTCATCCTTGATGACTTGTCCTTCCCCACTTATCCACTAGACCATGGGATGAGCCTTCAGAGATGTATCATAGAGGCAGATCGGCGCTTTGATCGGGCAAACTGAGTTCGAGCATGCACTGCAAGGTAAGCGAGGCATGGTGTGTGGCTCCACCTTCAGTATACGCAGTATGACCAATGCACGTGGTGTTGCTGTGCCAGTGTGGGACATGAAGTCCAACGAGATCAGAGCGCCTAGCAGATGGCTTGCACGGATGAAGGTACCGATTTGTGTGACAGATGGTGAGCTGCTGTCGCCATCACGACGTTCTCGGTATAAGGAGAGCCGCACGGCCTACGCCGATGCCTCCAACATCCCAACGCCGCCGCCGCCACAAGCGTCGCGACGGGTCGCTGCAAAGTGAGGTGTAATGCGGATGGAGGCGGGCGTCAAGACAGAGCAACGGCGAATGGAACGGCACAGTAGATACATACAACTGGATCCGCAGTAACGTCCACCTCATCATGATGTGCCGTTCAAACTTGCTAAAACAAGACGAAGCCGCAGCAGCAGTCGCCAGTTGGGCTCCTCCCCGCCCTCGCGACCGCCACCCTCACTCGCCGTCAGCTCCACCGTCGACCAAATAATGCCGACGTGCTCAACACCACCGGCGACATCGAGTACGTGGGGAAGGCTAGAAGGCCTGGCGGACACAAGGCAGCACCGCCAAAGTTTGTTTGGAGAGCAGAGGACGACAATAAGCCCATCAGGTCTCGGCAAAAATGTTTGGCAGTCGTCGAGGCCAATCGAGGCCGCTGCTGCCTGGCGGAGCATTTCTGCTGATCCTGGTGTCTTTGTCAAGCGTGATTGTGGCTGAAATACGGAAACAGGGAGTGGAAATAATGGCGCCCATACCGAAACCTACATGCTAAATACTTTTTGGAATATTAGTCCTGCTCTCTTGCGTAGATTGGCAAAGGAGAAAATGTTTGGCACAGCTGACTGGTTAGCAGCAAGAGGCACAAGACAGACCCAAACCTTTTGTGACCATCAGTTATCGTTCTCACAGTGCCCATGGGAGAGCAAGCCACTGCCAATGCAGACCCAGGTGCTGGCTTGTACTGTTGACAAATACTTCAAGAATTAAGTGGAACAGAAACCCAGTGTAACAGTTTTCCTCCTCCTCTGCTCAAGTAGATAATATAGGAGAGGGTTTTACCCCGTGCCAGTCATGCTTGACTAGCAACTATTCTAGCGTCCATATCATCATTATGTATCAGTTACTCATTACAGAGTTTTTCTCTTTCTCTCAAAGTTGGGGAGAAGGACCACCCACAAGAATTCATCTCCACTTCATTCACTCCTTCCACTCACTCACTCTCAGTAGACTGTTTACAGAAAAAAGGCGAAAGCATACTTCTGTTTCTCCATACAAACTGACTGGACCCACAAGAAGCTCACAAATACAACGATCTGCCACGCTGGTGATAGCGAAAATGTGTTGGAGCAAAGTGATCGTCAGTATTCTTATACATCAGCAGCTTGAATTCCACAGGGTCAGCGCAAAAAATGGGTTGTGTACTTTCCAAAATTCCTTGTCAAACCTGATTATCTCCAGATGAAAGGTTGACACTGCAAAGATTTTCGGATGCAAGGACAGAGGAACCAAATTCCAAACACTCTGGACGGACTCCTGAATCTCCTAGCAATGTCATTGATTTGCTTCAGACTTTTGAGGGCTGAAAGTCGTCGTGATTGAATCGTCGTGATTGAATGCTTCTTCTGATTGGCCAGAGATCGCATTTTGAAGAAGGGGCGATCGATTTGAAATGGGAAGGAAATGAAAGAAAAAACCACACAAAACGATCAAAAATAAAGAAGAAAAGAAAGAAAAGAAGACAGAAAGAAAAAAAAAATCAATCCAACAATCAATCAATCAATCAATCAATCAATCATGGACAAGAAGCGAGCCGCCGAAGCCGCCGCCCCTGCCGTCGTCGAAGCCGCCGCGGCCGACGCCAACAAGAAGAAGCCGCGGAACAGCTACCACGTGCGTCCGTGCGTCGCGTTGATGATTCACTACTTGTCCGGGGGCAGGCTTGGACGAAAAGAAGGAGGGAGGAGGAGGAGGAGGCGACGACGGGGAGAGGGCCAATTCGGGGGCGGTGCGAGGAGGCTGGTGGATGCTTCTTACTAACACACGAACGTCTCCCTTCCGAACCCCCCCTCCCCTCCACAGTCATATAAAACTCGCGTTATCGGCGCGCCAAACACGAAAGAATTTCTGATGTATATTGGTACTTAAGCTTTCTTACTCTTTTTGTGCATCCATTTTTCTTCGCACCTATCGTTTCTTTCTTTCTTTCTTTTTTTTCCCTTTTTTTTCGTTCGTTTGTGTTTCCTAATTGAAATCTCTTGAATATATTAATACCCACGCCCACCTGAATTTTCAAACATCCGACGCGCCTTGGTCATTAGAAAATGCGGACGGCAAGCTTGTTTCCCCTTTCCACGACGTGCCGCTTTACGCCGAGGCCAACGACGATACCGTGTTCAACATGGTCGTTGAGATTCCCCGATGGTCCAATGCAAAACTTGAGGTGAGATGGGAACGCGCCGACGGGCCCAACACGATAGGAGACGAAGTGCCCGCTAACACTCAAAACTCCCCTCCCTCAACGGCGCCAAAGATCAACAAGCACGATCCGTTCAATCCAATCAAGCAGGATGAGAAGAAGGGAAAGCTGCGCTTCGTTCGAAACTGCTTCCCGCACCACGGCTACATTTGGAACGTGCGTCACGTCCTCTTTTCTTTATTTGCACCAAACCCACTTCTCATCCGTTCCTTTCTGCGTTTCACTTATTGCGCGTTCTGATTGCTTTCCTTCCGTTCTCGCTTTCGTTCTTGCGCACCAGTACGGAGCCCTCCCTCAGGTACCGTCTCTAACTCTTTGGAACGGGAGACGTCAAACGTAACCACTCCATTCCACTCTGCCTCACTGTTCTTATAAGACCTGGGAGGACCCTTCCTCTACGCATCCTGACACCAAAGCAAACGGCGACAACGATCCGCTTGACTGCATCGAGATTGGCGAAGCCGTCGGCGCGACGGGCCAGGTCAAGCAGGTCAAGGTGCTTGGAACTGTGGCGCTCTTGGACGAAGGTGAGGGGAAATAATTAGTCGCACTTGGGGATGAAAGGCAGAGTCCGAGCGAGTTTACACTTTTCTTTTTTGCCGAATTGAGATGAGGCGCCGTAGGTTTCGCGGTTTTTGATTTTTTTCTTTTGCTCCTCCAATGTTGTACCTGCACGCAGGAGAGACCGACTGGAAGATTGTCGTCATCGACGTCAATGACGAGCTGGCGCCGAAACTAAACGGTTCGGCAAGCCGTGCTTTCTCCTTTTTTTTTTTTTTTCTCTTCTTCCCGCGGCGCGTACTTAACCTTGGATGTCGGTGCGTGCAGACATTGAAGACGTGGAGAAGCACCTTCCGGGTCTCCTGGAAGCCACCGTCGACTGGTTCAGGTGGCCAATTTCTTCACACTGTCCCCCACCTCCCCACCCCGATTCTCACCCGCTCAATCGACTCTTTTGCCCACAACCGCCGTCCCTTCTTTTTCTCTCCCATTTCAAGAATCTACAAAATTCCCGACGGAAAGCCCGCGAACGAATTCGCATTTGGCGGCGCAGCCAAGAACAAGGCGTACGCGCTGTCGGTGATCCACGAGACCCACGAGGCGTGGCGGAAGCTCGTTACAAACAGCCCTCCGGGACTCGGGGACAAGTTCAAGATCTCCTGGTGAGTGAGCGAGTGAGTGTGTGTGTGTGGTTTTTTTTTTGTTTTTTTTTTTTAATTTTTTTTTTATTTGAATTCCGCCGTTGTTCCACTCCTGTTCCCGTCTAACATCATCCCCTCCGCGCGTCTCTCCCTGCAAGTGTGAACACGCAGGTTGCCGACTCCCCCTTCAAAGTCACGAAAGAAGATCCCGTCTACAAGGCCATCCCGCCGGTAAGCAAAAAAAACCAACAAACACTTACCAGTTATTGACCCACCGATGCAGGATTCGAGGAAACTCCCCGCACCCATCGATCCATCCGGTAAGAATTCCCGCGTCGGGGCGCTCTCTCTCTCTCTTACTCTCTCGTTCTCTTCCTCCCTCTCACCCTCATTCTCACTCTGACTCGCTCACACTCACTCAAACTCGCTCACAAACACACACTCTCTCTATCTCTCTGTCTCTTCCTCTCTCTCTCTCTGTCTTTTAGGTTAGGGGTATAATCCCTTTCACCGTTTCTAACGTTTCCATTTCTGCTTGCAGTGGACAAGTGGTTTTTCATTCCACGAAAGCCGTAAGCGGTTCGCTTCGAAATTCATCAAGTTTTGGGGAAGGGGAGGGGGCGGTAGAAAGTTTCTCCTCATTCACCTCCCCATATTTTGTTTCTTATGTTTGTTTCCTCACTGGGAAATTGTTGCACATTGCATAATAGATGAAACTAGCGTGAATCATCATTACGCCTTCGGTTTCCCACGGGTTTGGGATTGGCTGCTTCGCGCAATTGCCGCTCTTCGGCGCGCTTCTCGTCTTCGCACGCATCCTCATTGGACTGGGCATAGCTTTTTTCGCTTCTTGGGGGGCGGAATTCTCTTCTGATTACGCCAGTCCAAGAAAACTTTAAACTTCAACGACATTGCTGCTATTGGGTGCTAACTCCGCACTTCCTCGCTGCCTCCTGCCGGGGAAGCTCACAAACAATGGTTGAAAGGAATGAATCGGACCAAACGGCAAGAAACATGCATGGAGAGAAGAACCTTCACTAAGGCAAGGGCCGGGCACACAAGGAAGGAAACAACAAAACGAAACAACAACAGATTAATTGCTGGGGAGGGCTATCGGTTCTTCTTATTTTTAATTAATTAGCGGTAGTCCCTGGAAGAAAGTTATAAACGGGTTAGCTGGGGCGCGAGTCAAAATGGTGGAAGGGGTGTAGCATTGAAGAGATTTCTAGCAGTGGGGGTGGGGGAGGGGTTGAATGTTGTTGGTTGGAGTGCTGAGGGCCGCTTGCTCGTGGCCTGGACATGTTCAAACAAAACATTCGCCGCTCAGCTCTGTTGAAGCATGCCACATGGGAGCACTTTGCATCCGGAGGCGGTCACAAAGTTTGGAGAAAATGAGAATCCCTGCTGCTCCAGCGCGTCCTGCTCCAGGACCGTGCTCCCAGATGCTAACACTCCAGGATTGGAAGTAAATCAAAAGTCCAAGCTCCAAGGCCAGAGGTATTCTTCCAGTGTAGCAGAGATTCTGCAGTTAAGGAGACAAATGGTTTCCGTTGCAATGCGGTTTAAGGTAATACGCTCTGAACCCAAGGCGGAGGTCCTGAATAGCCCACTCCGACGAATGAAGTATCGGTCTTCTGCTATTTTGCTCCTGAGTCTCCAGGGATCCCGCAAGAGTCTTCCAGAACAGTTCCAGATCAACCTCACCTAGGCATTCCGCTGTCAGAGGGTGCGCGCCCTAGGCCACCACCTCGCGCATCTTTCGGTCCATCAGGGTAAGGGGGGTACGGGGCCGGGCCATCGCGTCCGTACGGTGCAGAAGTGGGGTAATCATCCCGCGGATCCCTTCCATAGCCGCGACCACCAGCGGGTGGTGGTCCGCGGTAATCATCATGTGGAGGTGGGTAGTCGCCGTAGCGTCCGGGTCCACCACTTCCGCCTCCGTAACCGCCGCCTCGCGGACCGTCGTACGCACGGTCATCGTACGAAGGGCGCCTGTCCCCACGGTATGATCCAGACTGAGCCGAGCGGTAATCACGATACTCTCCGGGTCGAGGGCCGTCGTACCGTCGACCATCTGGAGAACGACGGTAGTCCCGGTCGCGGCTTGAAGACCGTCTGTCTCGTCGAGGTGAGAAGGAGCGCGACCTGCTTCGTCCTCCACCGCCGCCACCCCTTGTCGAAATTTGAGCTTCGATTAGGTTGCAAGCAAATAAAGGGCTTACCGGCATTCTCTTGCCAAGTGACCAGGCTGACCACACTTGAAGCATTTTCCAGATCTCACATCCATCCCCTGTTCTTTACTGTCCGGGCAATCTCTGAGGAACTCATTAGTTCAGTGATAAATTACGATTCGTTGATGCCTTACCTCGCCCAGTGGCCAGGTTCTCCACAAAGGAAGCACGCTGAAGACCCGGCGGTGGAGCGACGCGACCATTCGACAGTTATCCGCTCACCGTCCAGGCGGTAACCATCCAAGGCGCTGATGGCATCTTCCGCGTCCCTAGTGTCCTCTGTTCGACCGGAAACAAATCAATCAGTCCGTGGATTATCCAAGAAAGGTCACGAGTGTCCTGATTCCTGACTAATCTTTTCTAGTGCACCAACGTCGATAGTCCTCTCAGATAAGATCAAGTTGGTGGGCATTTGGGAGACAGCGAGAGATGGTTGCGGGGAAGTGAACGCAGAAGAGGCAACCGAAAGAGACGACGCAAGGCGAGATGTCCGGGAGCCGGACAAGTTGGGCACGAACTGCGCAAAGAATCGCAAAGTTGACCCAATCTGAAAGCTCAACCGGGCGTCGACAAGCACCATCGACCGTCTGAAGCTCTCCGAGCGAACTCGCATCCCTTGCACCCAAAACCGCTGTGCGGAGAATTATCCAACTCGAAGCGTGTCGACTCCCATCTTCCAATCCTCGTTATCATCAGAGATGCGACGCGTGAAGGAGAGAGGTGGGTGCGCGATCCAGGGAAAGCTCTGTCGGGGAATGCGATCCAGCATCACTTACGAAACTCGATGAAGGCGAATCCGCCCTGCTTGATTTCACATGACAGGATCTGCGGGGAAAGAAGGGAGTAGCCGTGAGAACATTGTGGTGCCAATCGCGCTGCTATGTGCACTTCCTTCATTCTTCTACTTCGTCGTCGCAACATTCTTCCCCTTCTTCTTCTTCTTCTTCATTTCCGTGGTCTTCTTACCCGTCCGTACTTGGAGAAGATGTCCTCAAGATCGCGGCGTGGGAAGTTGCGCGGCAGGTGCCCGACGTAGAGCTTTGTGGCTGCCGCGGACGGCGGAGGGGGCGGCCCGCGAGATCCCATTTTGTGCAGTGTGTTGTGCGTGCGTGTGTGTGGTTGTTCGTTCAATTGTCCCTCGTTCTTTTTCTCTCTCGGTCTCTCTCTGTCTCTCTCTCTCTGTCTCTCTCTCTCGCTCTCTCTCTCTCTGTCTCTCTCTCACTGTCTCTCTCTCTCTCTCTCTCTTTCTCTCGTATTCTTCCCTTTTTTCCTCACCGGAAGTTTTTCCCTCCCCTCTGACGTGTCAGCTGTCACGTGATGCGGGAATCGCCGGAGCACCAGCAGCAGCCCACATTGCCGGCGTCCCCGCCGCCGCTGCGAATCCTCATTGTGGGCGGTGGCGTTGGCGGCCTCGCTCTCGCCAACGCCCTCCACAACGTCAACCTCAATCTCAACCTCAAACTCAAGCGCGGCGGACACGGACGCGGCACCGACGATGGCAATGGCCGATCCTCTCCCCTTGTCCATGTTCGAGTCCTTGAGCGCGACGTCTCCCCGACTGCCCGGCCTCTCTTTTGTAAGCAGAGCTGCAAGCACACATGTCGTGTACCTTTCCCCCCCCTCCGTTTCTCGCTCTTTAATCGATTTGCTCACACTTAGATCGACTCAAGCTGGACTCGAACGGCCTCCGCGCGCTGAACGCAATTTTGCCGACTGCTTCGTTTCAGCACATTCTGCAGAACGGCAACCAGCAAGGCGCAACATCACGACCAGGCGTCCTCTTGGCCTCAAACCTTCGGCCATTGCTGATTCCTCTCGACGCCTTGCATTTGCTGCATCCCCGGAGGACAAGCGGCGCGATCGCCAGCTCGCCCAGCATTCCGAGGGTGCGGAAAGTGTCATTCGGAGCAAACACCAAAGAAGAGGATGCCGGCTCAAGCTCAGCCACCGTGAAGGGCAGCACTGTGTCTCGTCGGAAAAACCTGCCCGCAGCCGTCTCGGCGACCCGCGCGTTGCTCCTTGATGCCTTGCGCATGGGGCTGCCAGACGGCACCATCGTCTATGGACGCCGTCTGGTGAAGGTCGAAGAGTTCACCGACGCGGTTACGGGCGCTTCGAAGGTTGCCGCTTGGTTTGAGGTTTCCCTCGGCCGACCCCAGCACCAGCGGGGTGGACTTCGTTCGGCTGAAGAGAAAGTAGTAGTCGAACCGCTTCGATTCGAAACTCAACTTGTTCGGGAGGAGGCCGATCTGCTTGTTGGCGCCGACGGCGGCAGTTCGAAGGTGCGGGAGTGGAAGTTGCCACACGCCCGTAGAACCGACACGGGCATCGTCCGGATTTCAGGTAGGACGCAACGGCTTCATGAAACCTTCTTTTTGGTCGTCCTCCCTTCGTTGCATCTTAAAAAGTGCACCGTCCACGTGTTATGATTTGGTTTGTTTGAATTCTGCTCATATCTCCGCTCTCCTATTCACTCAGGCAGGTATCCCCTTCCAACCCCTGACGAAGGACAGCCGGCGACAATCCGCAATGTGGAGGCCAGCTCCACAGCCTCAGCTGCGACCGCAACTGGAACCGCGGCGGCAACCGGTGACGGACTTCCGCCAGTTCTTGTCCAGAATCCCTTCCGCATCTGGTCCCGCGCGACTGGAGTGGGCATGTTCACTGCGCAGCAGGTAACGCGCACGGCGCGAGTCCTCTTTTGGGGACTTACAGCGCCACGCGAGACTGTTGCACGGGCGCTCCGGGAGCTGGACGAGGAGGATGACGAAGCGCGGCGGGAGGTGCAAGGCATCGAGGGCATCGGATACGACCCGTTCGAGATGAAGCCTGGCCGGAATCTCCAAAACGCGACCGAAGGAGGCATAACCGACCCCGTCGAATTGCTGCTTCAGAGGTGTTCCGGTCCTGCCGTCGCACCCGGTGGTGGTCCAAGGCGTGGAGCTGGACAACCACTCAGCGCAGGGGTAGACGGCGGGATTTCACCTGATCTAGTGGACGACGAGTTGCGTGAGGTCGCTGGGCGGCTGCTGTGGTCTCCGCAGCGAGGCGACGCGGGAGATGGAGTCAGCGGCGGGCCATGGGATGGGCGCATTCTGCAGATGGTGAAGCGGTCGATGGGACTAAGCGTGATGGTTCTCAGATCGGCGGAGCGAGTCGGCCCGTGGGAAACTACCAATGTGACGCTACTGGGCGACGCAATCCATAGGTAGGAAAATGGTGCTTCTGTTCTCCTTGCTCATTTTCTCATTTGGCTTCAATTCACCTTCTCATCCTCGTTGTTGAAACCGTTTCATCAGCATGACGCCTTTCCGAGGAACTGGTGCCAACACGGCCATCGAAGACGCGTACGACCTTGCAAAGTGTCTTGAACAGTACCTCGTGGCCGCAGCCGCAACGGCCCGCCGGCGTTCCGGGCAGGGTTCGCCGCAGCACGATGCCAAAGTTTTGCGAGGACACTTGACGCGGTACGAGACCGTGCTCCGAAAGCGTGGTTTCAGGCGTGTTCAGCTGTCGCTCGAGGCGTGCCGGATGCACCTCGCGGTTGGGTGGGGAGGGTGGCTTCGGGACTGGGGGATCTGGGCCGAAGGCGGATGGATCTGGTGCGTGTTTTGCGCGCAGCGCGCGTGGCTTGCGATTGCCAAGGTGGCTTCTCGGGTGCTTCCCAGAAGGCTGCTCCGGTAACGTGGCGGCGCCCCCTCTCACTGAAATCGTCCGCGAAATCCGTCCAAGTTATGATGTTTTGTTAAACAATGCCCCTCTGACTTTTGCAGTTTTGGCTTTCTTTGGGTTATTTTTTTCCACTGCACCAGACGGAGGCGACGGGGTCAACCGCCTCTTGGTCTTTTCACTGAAGGGGGACGTTATTCAAAATTGAAAAGAAACTCGGCAATCAGTTGCGCGGTGCGCGGCTACTTCGAATTTTTTTTTTCTCCTCTTAACTTGGCACTAAAAACAGTTCAAAAAAGAATACCAACCGGCCTCGAGAGAACCGGCACCACTACCTCCACAGCCGGGGTAGTCTGATCGAAGCGCTTTACACGTCCCATCTGGGAAAGCTAGTCACCCGAACAAAGAAACAAGGGAAACAAGAAAAAGACAGACACAGGACAGACAGAGAAAGGCGGGGAGCCTGTGAGGCGAGTGAGAGGACGACAAGAGCGTAGGCAGACAGGACTTGCTCGGCATCCCCCAATCGTCATCGTCCTCATTGCTGCTTCTTCGGCTCGGCAAACAGGGCCGCGAAGCGCGGGGCGGCGAGCGCGTAGATGGTGCTCGCGCCCTGGTAACCCGGTAGGAAGAGCCAGAACAAAAAGACGAGCTTGCCGACAAAGTAGAAGGGGAAGTAGTAGAGCAGGACCTCGAGGAGAGCCTCCTCGATCGTGTCGAGCAGTGCAAAGATTGCAAAGTAGGTGCCGAACGCCTTCAGGTTGTCGACGTCGGCTTTTTGTGCCGCGAGGAGCAGGCGGTATGTCGGGTACAGGAGGCCAAGGGTGTTGGTCGTGAGCGAGGCGTAGATGTTGAAGAAGACCGAGACGGAGATGATGAAGTAGGCGCCAAGGGTGAAGTAGACCTGGTTGCGTGGTTTAGTGTCCGTCGTTGCGAGGTGGTTGTTGTATTTTTTTATTTTTTGTTTATTTTTTTTTTTGGTAATGGGTGATGGCTGTTACGTGGGGGAATGCTTTTTTCGTGCAGGAAGGGCAGGACCTCTTAACAAACCTTGGGAACCTTGGTCTTGGCCTCGATGTAGTTGAGGGTTCGGAACTTGGAGAGGTATTGGTCTGATGGTGAAGGAACCAGCGCGGGGAGCGATCAGCCTCAAAGACTACGGTGCCAACCTATTGACGGTTGACGGAGCAGCCCCTCTTCCTCCACCCCTTATCGGAACCAAGCGCTCGACACCCTCCCTCCCAGTCTCCTCCCACCCTCCCACCCTCGTTCGTCCACCCAGCGAAGCTCACCAAACTGGACGCGGTAGGCTTCGACGTGCTCCATGATGCTTCAACAGCGTTGGCGATTCGGGTGGTTTGCAGGCGAATGTAGTGTGAGTGCGAGTGCGAGTTTGGCTGCGATTACGACTGAATGCGAATGCGATTGCGCTAATGCTGCAAGTGCTGCTACTGCTGCTGTGGAGGACGAATGAGAATGAATGAGGACGGGGCGGAAAACAAGAAAGAAAAAAAAAATAGGGAATGAGAAGAGAGGAGAGAGAGAGAGAGAGAGAGAGAGAGAGAGAGAGAGAGAGAGAAGAGAGAGAGAGAGAGAGAGAGAGAGAGAGGAGAGAGAGAGAATCGGAGAAGACAGACAGCGAGCGACGACGAAGACGAAGACGAAGACAAAAAAAGGGAAGGAGAAGGATTGGTGACGTCATCCACCCCAGCCAGACTTGTCAGATATGGCATCCGTTCCCCCCGATGCCGCCGCCGCCGTGGCCGCGTCCTCGTCCTCATCCTCCGCTGACCGCTTCTGGACCCGGACTACGTCGCCGCTAGCGGCAACGACAACGACTACGACAACGGGGACGATACCATTCCAGTCTCCTGCCGCCTTTCGCGGTGGGCCGCTGCGGATCCTGCGGGTGAGCCAGCTCGACGCGGACCTCCTGGACTCGGAACTCTCCGCCATGATAAAGGACCAGCTGCTCGACGCCGTCTCGCTGTTCAAGGTTTTTAGGCGTGTTTGAAGGAGATGGAGCGGGCGGGCGCGAATGTGGAAGAACCCCTGACCTTCTCTCTTCACAGATCAATTTGAAGCAGTCGTACGACCCGGAAATCACGGCCGTACTGCAGTGGCTCATGAACTACTTTTCGCTCTACGCCATGGGCGCAACGTACGGCCTGGACCTGCAGAACCTGCGTTATCGCGACGAGAGCCGGCATAGCGGCGACAGTTGAGCGAAATTGTTTTTAAGTAAGATATTTTAACCCCCTTTTTGAATGACGTTTGCACTTTCAGTGGAACTGTCGGCTCTCGACGCTCCCCTGCGGTTATGGCAAAAGGTCACGCATGCAGTGCTTCATATCGGCGGGCGGTGGGGTCTCATTAGACTGAAAAAGCTGGCCTCGCAGAACGGGTGGAGCGAGAGGCCGTCGGTAAGCACGGGAGGTTGGGGGATGAACGTTTGGACGTCGCTCGCCTTTCTTACCAACGTAACACGCAGGACGATTGGCGTAACCGCATTTGGAGACTCGTTCATCGCGCCGAACAAGTCTACCAAGCGCTGTCGTTTGCAAACTTTATGGTTTTCCTCTTTGATGGCAGGTCCAACTCACTGCTTTTTTTTTTTTCCGTGGCGGCCGGCGTTTTCGGTTGCTGGGCCGTTGCTTAAACCTCCGATTTGCGTCATGACTGTTTTGCAGATACCGATCGCTGCTCGATCGCATTCTTCGAATGCGGTTAGTCTACAAGCGCAGGGAACTGTCGCGGCAGATAAGCTACGAGTACATGAACCGGCAGCTTGTGTGGAATGCGTTCACGGTATGGAGTCGTTTTCCAGGGCGGTTGCGCAGGAACTCCCATAAACTGCAACCCACCAGAGAGCTAACGCATTTCCGTCCCTCATTTTTCTTTCTCCCCGGCGGCCACTACGCACAGGAGTTTTTAATGTTCCTGATCCCAGTGATCAACCTACCCCGCCTCCGACGCTCCCTGCAGAGGGTGTTTTCGGTCGGCCGCTCGTCCGATTTGGCGAACCTACCTGCCAATGTCTGTGCCATCTGCGTGTCCGAGAATCGGGAACCGGCGGTCGTCAAAATCCCGTACGCGACGAACTGCGGACACGTGTACTGCTACTACTGCATAAGGTGAGGATTTCGCTTCGCCACCAAAAAAAAAAAAAAAAAAAAAAAAGTTTATTCTGTGAGGGAGTGGGATTGCTCGCACTATCCGCATCAGTTAACCGAAGAGTTCACCGACTCCTTTTTTGCGCGTGCCCTCTTCAATCTCTGTAACCATTTTTTCCCTCGCCCATTTTTTCCCTGCTTGTTTGAAGGTCCAATGTTCTCGCAGACAGCAGTTACGCGTGCTTGCGATGTGGAGAGACCGTGCATTCAATGCGGGATAATCGATTGATGAAGGAGAGCTTGTGATATCCGTCAGTTTTTTCAACAAAATAAACGCAACGCCCACGTATCCACTTCATGTTTGTTTTATAGATAGGACCCCTCGAAAGTAGTAATATTATTAGAGCATCACAACGCAATCATCCTTGTGCCCCACCCCCCCCCCGCTTTTCCGTCGTTGTCGCACCGCCCAACACCCGTCGTCGTCCCGTCGTCCTGTTGCCCCCACCCCCCCCATCGTCGTTCATTGCCCCCACCCCGCCCACCACCACCACGACCCAACAAACAAAGCACGCGGCCCCACCACCACCCCCAATCGTTGGACGTCCCCCGCCCACTTACTTATAAAACAAACGTAACTTACGACTGTCACCCCCCACTTGTGCGAACTATTGTCCCCCCCCCCACCCCCCTTGACGACCTGTCCCCACACTCTGCCGACTGTGCCTTGCCCCCCATTTCGTCAACAGACCGCTCCCCACCACTGTCGTCTGTTGTTTCGTCCGTCGTAATTCAACAAACGCAACGACTATCCCCCCCCCCACCCCCAACTTGAGCGAATGACTGTTCCCCCCCCTTGACGACCTGTTCCCCCCTCTGTCGACTGTGCCTTCCCCCCCATTTAGTCAACACCCCCCCCCCCCACCACTGTCGTCCATCGTTTCGACTGTCGTCGTCGTTGCAAAACACACAAATCCACTACGCTACAAACGATACGAACAGATATCAGTTTTATGAGGTAAAGCGAATGATTAGAGGCCTTGGGGGCGCAATGCCCTTAACCTATTCTCAAACTTTAAATGTGTAAGAAGCCGCAGCCGCTCAGAAATTCTCAGATGAGCCAGTCTTTGGCGTTTTTGCAAATGAGAGCTCTCAGTGGGCCATTTTTGGTAAGCAGAACTGGCGATGCGGGATGAACTGAACGTCGAGTTAAGGTGCCAGAATCCACGCTCATGAAGAAACCACAAAAGGTGTTGGTTCATCCAGACAGCAGGACAGTGGCCATGGAAGTCAGAATCCGCTAAGGAGTGTGTAACAACTCACCTGCCGAATGAACTAGCCCTGAAAATGGATGGCACTTAAGCGTGGTGCCTATACTCGACCGTCAGCGGCAAGCCTTGGCAAGCCCCGACGAGTAGGAGGGCGCGGGGGTCTGTGGCGCTCAGGGCGACCTGGCGTGGAACAGCCTCTGGTGCAGATCTTGGTGGTAGTAGCAAACATTCAAATTGGGAACTTTGAAGACTGAAGTGGGGAAGGGTTCTGTGTGAACAGTGGTTGATCACAGGTCAGTCGGTCCTAAGCCATAGCGTAACTGCGACTTAACGGTCCAGCCATTTAATAGACAAGTCTGAGGGGAAGGTTAAGGTTTTTGTTGGTTGGTTGGTTGGTTTGGTTTGTTTGTCGTCGATGTTGTCCGGTTGGTGTGGGTCGGTTTGGTTTGGTTGGTTGGTTGGTTGGTTGGTTTGGTTGGTTGGTTGCGCGAGTCGAGTGTCGCCCCCCCCACTTTCTGTGGTGCTCTTGCTGGTCAGTCGGTCGGTTGTGTTTTCGTGCGTGCCCCCCCCTCTCGTCCCTTTTGGACAAATGGCTAGAAAATATGAGATCTTCAATTGGATCTAGCTATAGTGTCTAGTAGCGGGGAACTACAGCGTAGGTCCGACTATCAGACTCACACATCGTGAGTATGACCTAACAGCATGGTGGCAGCACTCACTGGCGTAGAAGAATGTGGCATCTCAGTTTTACTCCAACCTCCCTCCTACTGTAACTCGAAGTCATCAGCGTTCTATCTCCTCCATCATCGTAGACGATGGTGTCCTATCTACGAACAATGTTGCTATGCGACATCAGTATTATATCTCACTCCAGTCATCGCCTTGCAACGTTGGTGTCCTTTCTTGCCTCCGTCAGTGACAGAGTTCTACCTATGATCATCATCTACATCTGTCGTCGCTACGTGAGGACGGCGTTCTTAGTCAACATGCATTGTTTGGATGGGCAGAGGTTCTCTGCGAACCCTTCTCACAGCGAGGGATGCTTGTGTGAATTCTTATCAAGCCTGCGACGGCTGGTTGGAGAAGCCCACCCAGGCTTCCTTTAAATCGAGGGAAAGAAAGGTTAGGAGGGTGCTAATAGTAGCGATACAAATCTAAATTCATAGAAATGGCATTTATTAGGTGGGTTAGTTGTATATAAAGAGATTAATGAGGCTGCTTCTTCGTGGGCAGCTATTTATATGGAGAGTGGCAGTAGAAAAAGAGAAAAAAAGACAGAAGAAAGGAAGAAAAATGTTTGAAGTAAAATGAAAAGAAGGAAGAATGAAAATTAATGACAAGGCAAAACTGACAAGGAAAAAAAGAGAAGAGACAAGAAGCATTTACATGATTATGTACACTATAAACAAGAGGATGCTCCAAGGCTAAATAAACCCATTTGTAACCAAGGAGCCAAATGGCTCTTCGACCATCATGAATATAATGATTCTAATTGTGCTAATAAGTGGCAGCTCCTATTTATTGTTTATTTGATGTGATTCCATTCCAAATGGCTTCCGGTTCCCTCAGTGTCTTGAAAGACAAAGATTTTTGGCCTCTGTAACCCACAATAACTCCTCCGGGAAAATCCTGATGATTCTTCTTTTCACTTCCTGTCTCCCTTTCCAGAAGACCGCTATACAGCCAATACAGCGATTTCTAAGGACTGCCATTGCGGAGGAAGGAAGAGTCAGGCATCTTCTTCTTTTTTTTATATTGTTCCAGCCCCGAAGGGGCTGACGGGAAGAGAAAGAGCCATCAACGGTGAACCGTTATAGACTACGTCCAGGCATCACCTCAGCAAACCCACCCCATGCGCTACGAACTTCCAGGGTCATCAGGCATCTCCACAGGACCACTCCTTGTGATTCAAGACCGTATTCTTTCTTGTTGCCTTCAACAGCTGGCATTGTGACTTGAACCCTCGGCCCTTGAGTGACAGACACCCAGACCTTGTGAGGGGCAGTCAGGCGTCTTCCCAGCGGGAGAGATAAATGAAAAGAAATGTCGTTTCGTTCACGCTCTTGTCTTCACAGTTTTATGTAACTTAAGGTTCATTATGATAAAATATTTGCGAACTGGTGTGTTCAATCGGATGAATGATGCTTTGCGAAATAAGGATCGATGCAGGGTAATTGACTGGTGAAGAGAGCTTGTGATCCCCAACAAGGTAAATGCATCGTCAAACGTATTTATTCGCTTCGAAAGTCGCTGCAAATCGTACGATTGCCCGATTGCCTGATTGCCCATCGCGAACGCAATCGTCCAAAAAGCTGTCTGTACTGTATTACATACATATTAGCGCTTTTGTCGCTTGCTTTCGGCAGGAGGTGATGGCCGAGCGGTGAAGCATGGGCGCACCAAGCCAGAGCATCCTGTTTTGTCCTTCGCACTTTCATCGCATCGAATATCGCAAACGCGCCGCTGAACGAGCCGTTCCTGTGGTTCTACCAGACCGGCAACAACGCCTGCGGCCTCTTTGCCCTGCCGCACGGCGTCGTAAACAGTCGCGCTGTCCTCACGCACCGTGCCCTCGCGCTGTACAGCCTGCCGCGGCGGCCTCTAGGTGGGTTGATGGAGTTTGTCCTCCTTGAAAAAGCACGTCCATACTTTCCTTGGAGTGGGTAGGTCTACGTGTAGGCCCGCGAAAATATTTTTTCTCTTCCTCTGTCCAAAAACCATTTGGAACAACTAGAGCCAAATTTAAAGTACGAGCGCCTCCTACTTCCAACATATCAAGCGTCAGTTGACATTTGCCATTTTCTCTCTACCGTTCGAAGCCCAACCTGCACAAAAGAATGAAGTGGGCGCTGCATTCATTCGTTGAAACGACTGGCAGAAATTAGAAGCTCTCCTTTATCAACCGATTATCCCGCATTGAATGCACTGTCTCCCCACATCGCAAGCACGCGTAACTGCTGTCTGCGAGAACATTGGACCTTCAAACAAATAGGGAAAAAATAGGCGCAGAGGTCGAAGCAGGAGTGCACATTCGGTGCACTCGTCGGTCAAAATGGTTTGGATACTGCAAGCAATCCTCCTAACTCCAACACCCAGTCACAGAATAAACGATTTTTCTTGCGTAGCGAAATCCTCACCCTAGGCGGTAGTAGCAGTACATGTGTCCGCAGTTCGTCGCGTACGGGATGGAATAGTATGAAGTGCGAGAGAGCTCCATTCAAATCAATCAATTTTTTTTTTTTTTTTTTTTTTTTTTTTGTTTTCGCTTTCGTCTCTCCCAACACCCCCACCATACGCTCAGCCCCCTTCCCATCCCCCTCCTCTACATCTCATTCCGATCAACGCACTCCGCCACGCTCGCGCACTTTTTTTTGCTCACAGCTTTGCAATGGGCCGCGAGATTTCGCGCAGGGTCTTGAGCATGAGGTCGCGGGTCGACTCGGTGAGCGAGCCTACGTCCGCGACGGTCATGCCCTCTGTGGAGATTGGGGGCAGCACGCGGATGTGGACCTTTCCGCCGCGGAAGAGGCCTTGCTTGGGGTTGCTGACGTCGCCGTAGGTCGAGATGACGATGGGGACGACGGGAAATTGGCCGTCGATGGCGAGGCGGAAAGCGCCCTTTTTTTTTTTTTTTTTTGGTTGTTTGTTTGTTAGTTGGTCGGTCGGTCGGATAAAGGAAGGTGGATGCGCATTTAGTTTTTACGGTACTTTGGACTTTGCCTGTGTGTGTGGAGGAACAAGACATGACGAGAAAACGTTGAAAGTGCCCCGAAGAAAATCACCTTTTTGAATGGAAGGAGGTCGTTGGTGGTCTGGTTCGAGCGAGTTCCCTCCGGGTACATAAAGAGTCCGAGCTGAGGAAGAGTTAGAAAGTGACAAAAGTGCCTGTTACTTTTCAGTTGGCCCCTGCCACGAACGTGTTCTCCGACCAAACACTGCCCGATCCTAGTCCGACTGAAAGCAAGCCTTACCTTTCTTCTCTTCATCTCGTTGGAGACGTAGCGCATAGTCTTGAAGGCGCTCTTTTGGTTTTCTCTGCTGATGAAGATGTTGTTGCCAAAGTAGAGCTGCTGGCCGATGAATGGGGCGTAGAAGAGCTCGTCCTTGGCCATGACAACGCACTTTTCGGGAAGGACATAGCCGCTGTGTGTTGTGGGTGTTGTGAATGAGAGTTGAGTTGTTGATTGATACAAGGGCAAATGAGTATTGTTGTTTGTATATAAAATGATACTTTTTTTTTTTTTTTGAATCTCTTATATACACACTCTCTCCCTCTCACACACACACACACACACACACACACACACACACGCACACGCACACGCACACGCACACACTCACAGCATGTAGAGATCGAGCATTGCCTGGTGGTTGCTTTTTCGCGTTGTTGTTGTTGTTGTTTTTTTTGTTTTTTTTTTTTTTTGTTGAAGATGGATTGATTTAGTGATTGGTTGATTGGTCGAATGGGACGCGAGAACGACGAAGAAAATCGAAGAGAAAGACAAACAATAAAGTGCAAACAAAAAAAAAGAAGGAAAAAAAAAAAAAAAAAAAAAGGACGAAAAACACACAACAACAACAAACAAATAACAAACAAACCAGACAAACACGGCGGGCCGCCCGCACTGCGCGAAATGCTCGCGGCCGTCCATCGTGACGCGCACGCCCAGCAGACGGTCGCCAATGAACTTGACCGCCACCGCCGCGTTGCGGTTGACAAGGTCGGTGCGCCCCACCAGCGACAGCAGCGGCGCCGACCCGACCCCCCACGCGGACGCCCCTACCAACGTCTGCACGAGCAGCAGCGTGCGTACGATGTTGAGCGGCAGGTCGCTGGCCTGTGCGTGCAACGCGCGCGACGATTGCGTGCGATGCGTGGGAGACGAATGATTGAGGGAAATCGTTGTTGTTGTTGTTGTTGTTGATGTTGTTATCATTCATACACACACACATTGTGTGAGTCGTCGTTCATAGTGTTGGGCGAGACGACGGCGGGCGCGCATTCGTTTGTGTGTTCGTTTATGTGTTCGGTTTTTTGTTTGTATTCATTTTTTTTTTTTTTTTGTTTTCGTTTGTTTGTGGAGGTTTTTGTGTCAGCCGTCCTTGATCACACGCGCGCACACACACGCACGCACACACACACACACACGAGCGCCAGAGTTGCCGAGCCTGTCTACCCAGGCAGGCGCGGCCCAACATCGATCGATCGATCGATTGATCAGGAGAGGAACGGGGGTTCGTTGGGTGGGTGGGTGGATGGAGCAAGGACAGGGGCCGGGGGTCGCAGGTGGACGCCAACACAACTCAACCGAAGCGAACGAACATACGCACGTTTTTCGGGTAGATGTACTGTCCGAGTGCTGGTGCTGGTGTCGGCGCATTCTTCGCGCCGTTGCCGTTGCCGTTGCCGTCTCCGTCGCGGTCAGTCGGCTCGTCGTCGTCATGGAGGGCCTTCTGCTGGTGCTTGCTGCGATCGCGGCTGCTGCCCCTGGCCGTCGGCATTCTACTATTTTTTTATATCTTTTTTTGTCGCTTTTTTCATTAAATTTTTTGGGTGTTTCGTTTGCTATTTTTGTCTGTAGTTTGTCTTTTAGCTCTGACTGTCTGTCTGTCTGCCGGCTGGTCTCCCGGTCTTTGGGCTTAATCTGTTCCGTGCCGCCCACTTCTGTCCCTGTCTGTCTCTCTCCCACATGAATCGGGAAAACCCTTTTGCCGGCGGCAATGGGTGGGGGTCACGCGACGTCATTTTTCTTGAACATATTTTTCGGGAACGGCTAATCACAGACCCCACCGTCGTTGACTGCCGCCGCGTTGTGGCATAGCTTGCAACTTACTTGCAAGCCGGACAGAAAGCGCGAACACGTTTGCATGCGAACGAAACGGAAGTACGAACGATCGAACGTTCAGCGGATGAGGGGACAGCAACGTAAAGGAGAGGATGAGCTGGGGGTTTGCAGTCAAAACTGGGTACCTTTGTGGGGTCGGAGAGGGGGCAGGGATGCATGCAGCGGCAACAGTGGGCGGGGCGAGAAACGGCGATCATGGATTCATATCGCACGATTTGGTTCAGCGATGCGATTGAGATGTCACCGAGCTGAACAGAGGCAAAAAAAAAACTGGCACTTGTCACACACTATCGGTCACCACAAAGTCTCAGACGGTTGACGAGCAAGTAGGGAAAACAGCGATCGATCGATCACACTCCATGGTGGACGCAAAGGAACTCGAGGAGGCCCTGCGATCGGGCACCCAGGCATCGCACGTGGTGGGTTAGCGGCGCGAGTGTGGTGTGCTTTTGTATGGGCTGTCTTGGGGTTTGGTTTGGTTTGGCAGGGCCTCCTCACAATACACTCGCTGCCCGGTACTGACATGCAAATCATCAGGTCGTCCAGGATATCTCGGACGGTTGCGGTCAGAGCTACGAGGTGATTGTTGTGTCGCCCGCGTTCGAGGGAAAGCCAACATTGCAGCGGCATCGGTGAGCACAAATGGCGTTGAATTCCCAATGGAATTAACGCCCCTTTTCCAACGGCCGTTTCTTCTTGCTTTTCCCCACGTTAGGTTGGTGAATGAAGCCGCCAAGCACTTGATATCCCAGATCCACGCATTCACACAGGTCAGCGCCTCCATTTGCCTCACACCTGCACGCCCAACACACCTCCACACCCACTTCGCCGATTCTGATCAAGAGTTTATCTCTTTCCGACTCAGAAAACATATACTCCGAAGCAGTGGGAAGACCTCCAAGCGAAATGAAGAGTGAAACTAAAATGTGAACTGCGATTTCCACAAAATATTATTGTTGGAATACGCCTCTGTGTGTGATAATTGAAAAGAGACGAAGGAGAAAAAGTGCCACCGATCACCAGACGCATTTCTCTCGAAAATGAACCTTTGCCCTGACACAATATGAGTGTCAAACTAGTCCACCAGGCTCTCAATAACCCCATCTACTTTGACACATGGTACGAAGACGTACTTGACTGCCTCGCTGCCAAGGATGCACTTGCTACGGTTTCAAGCAGCACGTCGTGCCAGCGCAGCTGCTGGAGCTGGCCCTGCTGCTGCCTGTGCAGGATTCATCAACTGGACAGCTGCAGCACCCCCCAATGTGGAGCAATCAGATGTCATGTGTATCCTCCCTGCGCATGAACCCAACCACCCACAGCATGTCGGCTACTGTTCTGTGGGAGAAGTGCAAAGCCCAGATGCCCAGCTACCATGATGTAATGCCTCATGTGAGTGGTATGAGAAGAGAGGGCTTTTCTTTCTCTTTCTGTTGATGATTTTTACTTATTTTTTCAATTAGTATTTTCCTTTGTTTTGGCTCTTTTTCTTATTTTATCTTTTATTTAATTGTTTGTTTACTGTCTCTCTTTGTGTGTCTTCCTTTCTTTCTGTGGCTGTGGTGAGTGTCTTATTGTCTGCACCATTCATTTCTTGCCAGTTCCTCCACCGCCCACTCTGCTCTGGTGGCTGTCTGCCAAGAAATGGTTCCATGATTTTCTGAGCTGTCTCTCTTTGTTGATGGCTCAGCCCCATTTGGTGAATCACCCACCCCTTCTGTTCTTTACTGTTTTATTTATTGTTTTGTTGTTTTGTATGTGTTTTCCCTCCTTTTTCCTCTCCTCCCTGTGATTCCAACCCTCTCCTATTTAAACTGCTGCCCCCCCTTCTTGTTGACTGTGAGAACTGTACCTAAAGTCCCTTGCCTGCCCTTTTCTTCCTGACTGTGTGTATGAGCTGGGGGTTGCAGTCCCCTGGTGTCAGGAACAGGGCAGGACAGGACAAGGCAGACAAGGAACTGAGAGGAGTGATGATTGTATTGGAAACAATAATTCACTTGAGGGATGGGACAGGTCCCCCATCCCCCTTTTATACCTTTTGAGAGTGTTCCTTGTCAAGACTCCAAGAAAGTTCCAGAAAGAGCAATTAGTAATACAATGATACCAATGATACCAATGACAACAAGACAAGTCAGGAAAGCAAAGAAGGTTCCAGAAGGTTCCACAAGGTTCCATGAAGGAATGTTCTAGAAGGTTCCAGAAGGTTTCCAGAGGGTGATTCATAACATCATCTCCCCCTTTTAGGCCTCTTCTGCAACTTGGTGGGGTACCTGGTCTTGAACTCGAGCAGAAGGTCTTGGCAGTGAGTGAGGTTTGACTCAGGTTCCCAGGTGTTGTCAGCATCTGAGTAACCTTTCCACTTAACAAGGAACTTGAGTGTCCTTCCAAACCACTTAGCATCCAAGATTTGTTCAACCTCAAATTCCTCTTCACCTTCCACCTCAACTGGAGGAGGAGGAGGAACAACTCTGCCTGGAATGGAATTGGCCACAAACTTCTCCAAAAGGCTGACATGGAAAACTGGGTGGATCTTCATGGATGCAGGGAGATCCAGCTTGAAGGTGACTGGATTGATTTGCTCCAAGATCTTGAAAGGTCCCAACTTGAGGTTGTCTAGCTTGGGACTTGGTCTTTTGGTCTGCAAGTTCTTCCTTATGCCCGGCCAGTAAAAGTCTCTGGAAACAAGCTCATATGTCTTGTGCTCTCCTGGGTGTCCAGCTGTTGCTGCATCATGCCTTGTCTTGAGTATCTCAAGTTTTTCCTCTTCTTGGCTGATTTGAATCTTGTGAGGCTTGGGGTCCTTGGAAATAGCATAGGCCCACACACTGTCAGGAAGCAAGGAAAGGTGTGTCTTGGATGGTGGGGTGAAACCATCTCCCCCTTCAGGTGCAAGGTCTGTCCTTCTGCGCTCATCAGCGGTGGGGCATGAAATCTTGACTGGGAACTGTGATTCTTGAATCTTTGACTGAGGGTTTTGCTCTTGGCAAAGACTGTGAGCTGTGGAGCTTGAATCTTGAATTTGGACTGTGAACTGTGGTACTTGAAGCTTTGACTGTGGGTTCTGTGAACTACAGACTTGGCCATGACTGTGAGCTCTATGAGCTGTACTGGAATCTTGACTATGAACTGTGAACTGTGAAACTTGAATCTTGGCTCGGATCTGTGAGCTGCAGGCTGATACTGGAGCTGTCATTTGTCGTTGACCTTGGATACTAGGCTGAGAACCTTGAATCAAGGGCTTGAGAGCATGAGACTTGGGGGCTTGACTTGAGTTTTGGGTGACTGTTCCAATTGGTGGAGGTTGGACTTGACCAGTGACCCAATCAATGGCAGGGTTCTGGGCTTGCAGCCATGGTAATCCCAGGATGACAGAGAATGTGGGTGAGCCAAGATCCAATACTTCCAGATTGACCATGGATGGTGGAAAGTCTTGGATGTGGAGGTTTAGCTTGGTTTCATGGCTGATTTCCTTGAACAGAGCATGATTGGCAAAGTGGACCTTGAGGGGTGTGGATTTCTTGATTGTAGGAATGGCACAAGACTTGGCAAGGGTGGCATCAATGATGTTGCAGGATGATCCAGAGTCTATAAGGGCCTTGGTTGTGATGGTTGACTTGGGTGAGAGTTGAATCTTGACATCCATGGTGAGTTGGTGGGGCTTGGAATCTGAGGTGTTTGTGGTGCTGGTGGTGGTGATGAAACAGGGGCAGCTTGGAGGAGGGTCCAGGGAATTGCCCCTCAGTGAGCCTGGACCTGGGAGTTTGGGTGCTTCTTCCTTGGGCAGTCCTTGACAGCATGCTCCTTGGAGCCACAGTAAAAACACAGTCCCTGCTGGGCCCTCCTTGTTTTCTCCTCTTGGCTCAGAGGACCCTTAGGAAGTGTCTCAACTGCATCCACTTGCATGGGTTCAGGAACTGTAAGAGCTTGAGGAACTGGGGTAGGTCTTGATGTAGTTCCTACTTGTCTTTGCTTCAGCCTCTTGGAGTAGAGTCTGTTGTCAATCTTGATGGCAAGGAGAATGTACTCTTCCAAGGTCTCAGGGATGTGCAGAGACTGGGAGAGCATGTCTTGGATAGACTCATGGAGACCATCATGGTACAGCTCCATCAGAGCTGCATCATTGTATCCAGAGTCTCTGGCTAGTTGCTTGAATTGGTTGGTGTAGGCCACACAAGATTGCTTTCCTTGCTTGATATGCTTGAGCTTGGATCTTGCTGTCCAAGATGCGTAGGGGTCACCAAAGGTAGCTTCCAGCCCCTCCCAGAGCTCTTGCAGGGTGGTGGGTGTGCTTGGGAGAGATCTGTACCATGATTGAGCTTGACCAGACAGGAGGGTGCTTGTGAAAAGAACCTTGACTTGCTCACTTGGAAATCTTGAAGGTTGGAGAAGGATGACATTCTCCACAGTGGCCATGAAGTTCCTAAGGTCTTTGGCCAGCCCAGTGAACTTGTCAGGGCTGGGAACCTTGGGCTCTCTTGCTTGGTTGGCTTGAGGCAGGGGAAGAGCTTGATGTTCTTGTTGGTGAAGTTGTTGTTGAAGCTGGTGCTGCTGGTGAAGGACTTGTTCTTGAAGTTGTTGTGTCTGTCTTGAAAGGGCTTGTAATTGGTCCATCAAGGCTTGGAAGGCAGTTGCATCAGGGAAGGTGTTGTTTGGGTCAGACATGATGGCAGAGAGTAGTGGGAGAGGGTGAAGTGAATTATGATGTCAGGAACAGGGCAGGACAGGACAAGGCAGACAAGGAACTGAGAGGAGTGATGATTGTATTGGAAACAATAATTCACTTGAGGGATGGGACAGGTCCCCCATCCCCCTTTTATACCTTTTGAGAGTGTTCCTTGTCAAGACTCAAAGAAAGTTCCAGAAAGAGCAATTAGTAATACAATGATACCAATGATACCAATGACAACAAGACAAGTCAGGAAAGCAAAGAAGGTTCCAGAAGGTTCCACAAGGTTCCATGAAGGAATGTTCTAGAAGGTTCCAGAAGGTTCCAGAAGGTTCCATGAAGGAATGTTCTAGAAGGTTCCAGAGGTTTCCAGAGGGTGATTCATAACACCTGGTGTGTGACAGGCGGGTTGGTTCCTCTTGGCCATCATGGCAGTGTGCTGGGTTCAATCCCCAGTGCACCTCACCATTCTGCATACTGTTTGGGTTGGACTGGGTAGAAGCCACTTGGTGATGGAAGGATAGAGGGTAAATCTGTGGTGGTGCCTCTAGGTTCCTGTCGATACATCTAGTCAAATCCAGGTCTCTCAAGGTGATATGAATGAGCTGGCTGGTCAGGTACTGCTGCAGAAATGGTCTCTCAGGTATGCCCCCATCTCCATGGCTGTTGGCTCCTGTGGCCTCTGGTGGGCCTGGTCTTCACTGGGTTCAGACCCTCTTTCTCTCAGATTAATGCCTGTGATGTCATGGTGTCACACTTGTGTGTGGGAGTGGGTTTTAACCTTCCTTGCTTCTAAGATAGGGGATTCCTCTGGCCTGGTGAGGCAGATGTCTGTGTCCTAGTAGGATGAAGCAAGAAGGGTCCCACTGTCTCCCACCCTGTGTGCCCCCTCCTTGGATTGAGTTGGAACCTCTCTTGGGAGTGAGACAAGATGTGTCTGGTTCTGTTAAGTGGAAAACAGTTCTGGTTTGATCCAACAGGCATCTCTGCACACTAACTGTTCCTTGTGTTTGCCCTTTGTGTCCAACCCCCTCCAACTTAGGGCTTGTCTTTGGCAGAGAGGGAGCTGGTGCTCCAAGGTGGTGGCTCCAACAGGTTGGGACCTGGCCACTTTCCTCCCCACTCTCTTGCCCTTCCCCTTGGCTTCTGCCTTGGGAAGGAGCTGGCACAGATTGGTTGGTGCTGCCTTAGGCACCCCCTTTGTTGCCCTAAGTCTCATTCCTTACCAAGTGATTCGGTCCCTTTGGCTTTGCCATTGGGGTTTCTCTGTGTCTTGGATCAGAGGCATTTTGCACCTTCGTTTGTGATTGTGCCACCTTTGTCACACTTTTCTTATGTTTCCCTTTTAGATGTGTGATAGCTGCTCTTTTTTGTGTTTAAAGAGTTTCTTTTGTGTTTGATGATGGGCTTTCGCAGACTCCAAATACATTTTCCTGTCTGATGACCCCTAGACACCTTCTTTTGCCCCTTTTCATTAGATAGGATTGGTATTTAGGCCATAGCTCTATTTCCACCTCCAGCCCAGGGTGAGGAGATTTAGAGACCCCAGACACATACAAGGATCCACTGACGCACGAGGAGGCCATGGCATTGCCTCATGGAGAGCAGTGGAAGGAGGCTGAAGAGTATGAGCTGGATATGCTTTGCAAGATGGGAGTCTTTGTGGAGTCAGCAGCCGCCTGACACCAACATCGTCAGCTGCAAGTGGGTCTACAAGCTTAAGTTCAAACCTGACGGCACCATTGAGCAGTTGCTTGACTTGCTGCTTGTGGATTCACCCAGCAGCCTGGTGTTGACTTCACCCTCACCTACTTGCCAGTTATTAGAGGCAACACACTTCGTTGGATGATTGCCCTCAGCACCCTGTACAGCTGGGACATGGAGTTGACTGACATCTCCTCAGCCTACCTCTATGGGATTCTAGACATACCAATCTACATGGCACCACCACCTGGCGTATCAATTCCCCCAGACTAGTGTGGCTGCTGCTGAAGGGTCTCTGTGGGCTGAGGCAATCAGGACGCACTTGGTATCAGCGCCTAGCCCTCCACCTTCAGTCAAAAGGCTTTGCTCAGAGCCAGGCAGACCCCTGCCTCCTCTGGTGCTGGACCAAGTGTGGGCTCTGCTTCATTCTGGCGTACGTCGACGACCTTCCACTCTTTGGTCACACTGCTGCCATCAAGGAGGCTGTTGCAGATCTCCGCCGCGTTCAGGCTGGGTAACGCTGAGGGAAGGTGCGCCTGTCGTGCCTGACCATTTGGCAAAGCCCACATTTGCGCTGTCGTACCGCCCTCAACGAGCTCGAAGTGGCTTGGAATTCGTGCTGTAGATTTCCCCAGGAGCTGCCTTTGCTTCCATGTCTTCAGCCTGCCGCGAACGGCTACAGTTTCAGGCTCAAAAATAGTCTGCTTCGCCGTGCCATGCAATCTCCTCCGACCAGTAGACCGTTGCTTTTTCGAAACAGACAGGTCAACTGCTGCCGCCATAATAGCAGCAAGTTGTACATTTAGAGACAATACGGGGGTGTCGTGAGCCGGTTAGCTGCAATGCAGGAGAGCCACCAGTGAGGGTGCACGTCTTCCACAGAAATAGTTCTCGAGTCTCTGAGAGCTGACGCAATTTCATGAGCACATGGAAGCCAAGAGAAGACTTGAAGCTGCCCTTACAAATGGAGTTAGGGCCTGCTTGTGTCGCAAGATCGAGTTGCTGCAGAATAATTCCGAGGGCACAGTGCGAAATCTTCGTTGCCTGTAATCTTGAACATGCAGCAAATGCGGTGTGTGCTGGTGTTGGGACGACGCTTGATGTCTTCTCCTGGCCTGTATGACTAAACGTCCCGCCCTGCACACATGATCTGAACACAGTCAAAACTACTGCTGGTTTTTTTAACTGCATAGCCGCGCCCCAATTGAAGGACAAAGTCAACCAACGTTTCAAAGGTACCGCCGACTGGTCTGTCTGAAGCATTTGTTTTTTTTTTTGTCTTCTTGGTTCAAGGTCGGTCTATGCTTTACTTGGGGTCTACGAGTAGACGCTCCCAAAAAAGAATAGTCTCGATAGATATTTATTCATTAAAAAAAGACTCAGGGACTGCTTCTACTTCTTGCCTTCCCACCCCCCCCGTCCTTGACCCCAAGGTTCCAGGCGTCCAGCAGCTGCTGCTGCGGCGACTTTTCCGCAACCCGTCGGCGCGCCAGCTCTGCGGGACTGACGAGATCGAGGTCGCCCAGCGTCGCCGGCGTGTTCATTGCTTTGATCCAGTCCAGCTCGAGCGAAAAGTCGCCGGCTTGCCGCACGATCGAGAACCCAACCGTCTTGACCTTTTCCCGCTCCAGCGCAAGCTGCCGTTTCTGCACATATCCGTTGCTCGTGAGGATGAAGTCTTGAAACGGAATCTGTGCAGTTTTGGCGCGAGTGTGTGTTTGCGACAGGAGCAAGAAACTAGAAATAAGTGCATACTTATTTCCATCAAAGGACAAAACCGCCATCTCGCTCGCATTGCCGTCTCCTACCATGATGGTCTCCCACTCCCCCGGGGTCTTAAAGTTTAACCGATGCTGCCAGAGAAAGCTGTCGTAGATTGTATCACACTGAAGGTTCACCAACCACTGATGGTGGTCGCCCTTTGCCCGAATCGCCAGGTACCGAAAAAGTCGCGTGTCAAAGCGCGGCCGGTGGAAGAGTGTAATCGGCCGCTCCTGTTCTCGAGTGGATGGTGCGGTAGGAGGAGGAGGCGCCGCGCAGAAGTTGTTTTGCCAAGAGCAAGACGCTGTTTTGTCAAGACCAAGAAAAACGGTAACCAAATCGCAAGAAGTAGTACCTTCGACCGGATCCCCGCGTATCCGCTACGCTCAAGCTTTACACCCTCCGGTACAGTCGTCGACAGGACTCCCCAGAATAGGCCTGCTCGCGGAACAGAAACAAACTTGTTCGGTCAGAACTGGGTTTCCTAAAGCGCCATTCCCCTCCTTACCCGTATTTTGCTCTGTCAAGCCCCAATACGCTTCGGACAGTCCTGCGCCGGGGAGACGTTAGCAAGGGTCCCGTAAACTGTCAATGGCCCTCCTCCGAAAATCGTGTGCATGGATATATCGTTTCCTCACCACCAATGTCAGCGTCGGAGCCAACGACAAAATTTTCGAGCCATTCAACCGAGTCGAACTGAAACATGGGCAGCTCTTTCTGCCATCCGACATCCATCCGGATGGCTAGCGTTTTTTTTTTTTTTTTTTTTTTTTTTTTTTTTTTTTTTCCAATCCGCGGTGGATGAAGGTTAGCCATTGCACGCGTCAGAGGAGTAGGGGGTCAAGTCCACGCATCCCATTAACAGCACCGAGCTGAGCCAGCACCAAGCTTGCACGCCGCTTGCTGCGCGCGTGCGGGTAAATGTGTGCATGTGTTGTGTGCGCGCGTCTGTCGGAGCAGCAGCGGGAAGGTGTACGGCAAAAAAAAGAGGTTTTCCCGATCAGGTAAGGGGAGTTGGCAAATTCAGGGAAAAGGCTGCCTTGTTCGTCGTGTCCGGAGCGCGCCTAACGCTGTCAGTCCTGGGGTGGCTGCGATCAAGTATCGGCCGTTGCATGCACTCATTGCACACCTCCCGGCGGCTGCAGCACGCCGCCGAGATGGAGGCCCAGAGAACCCCTAACTCCGCTGCAACCATTGGAAAAAATGCAACTCCCGATATGGCAAGATAGAGGAAGGGCTAGGTGCAGCAGGGCACCTCACCGGATGCTAGCTCGCCCTTGACGTAGTTCGCCGATCGGGACAGGTACTTAGAGAGTCGGGTGAAGGCAGGGTTGGACATGTCAGAAAAAGTCCAACGGAAAATCTGCAATCAAGCCCAAGTGGGTGTGTCGTCCACAGGATCGATTTTATGTGGTCGAAAAAGGGGGGTGGGTAACCAACTCATTCCAGACATATGCCGAAGAGAAATGGGTGCAATCCAGACGAACATAAAAGAAGAACAGAGAAAAAAAAATTGGAGGTCAAACACGTTGAAAAATAAGAACCCAGGCGGTACCTCTATTGAGGAAGGGGGGAGAAAGTAAAGAGGGGACGAAGGACAAATGGCGGAAAATGAGCAAGATGGCAATCTGGTACAAAGGATAGAGGGAGTCCTGGGGGGTGTGGCAATAAAATATTCACCCATTGAAGGAACATATTTGGGATTGCGCAGGTGGAAAGAGCACCAGCAAAACTACAAAAAAAAAAAAAAAAGTAGGAAAAAGTGCCGAAAAAAATTTCGTTTCGGGTTTTTTCAGAGGGAGGCGGGGGGTTGTGGAGACGAGAGAAGGAATCAAAATGAAGAAAGAGGCGGGTCATAAACAGAGATGAATGCTTTTTCTTTGTAAGTTGGTGCAACAAAAGTCAACGACATATCCTCATCTCAAACCATTGTCACCAACTGTCTTGCTGGGCCTCCCACCCTACTGAGAGGTTCCCGCTTTCGGCGGCACTAAACGACAACGACGTCCGTAGAGGTGGGCCAGGTCGAGGCTTCGTTGCGTTGGTGACGGAAGGGGGGGACGAGAACGAGGGTGGAAGCCAAGTCGAGTCAGAATGTGTCGATGCCGATGTCGGCGCCAACATTGTGCCTGGTGGGGGTTGAAGAAGGCTGGAACTCTGAACCGACGATGCTGAGGGGGAGGGCGTGGGTAAAGGAAGGCCACGGCGTGGAGACAACGACAACGTCGAAAATGACGGTGGTGGCGGTGGCTGAGAAGACAGGGATGCCTTGGTTTGAGTGGCTGGGGAGCGGGGATACCCTCCAGGGAACAAGCGCGCTCCGGAATCGTCCGTGGAGTGTAGAGAAAGGGGGGAAAGCAGGTTGGCGAAGTCAGGAGACAAGGACCTTCGGCGTGTTGGACGGAACCGATCTGCTGACGCGGCAGAAAGGCTGTGGGGCAGCGGCGGCCGGCGCGCCTCTGTTGGAAAGTGCGCCGATAAATGGGCGGGCGACGGTTTAGCGGTGCCTGCTGCGAGAGTGGGTTCAGTAACAGCCACCGACGTGGGGGTAGGATCAGAGTAAAACGCGTCGTCCGGAAACCATTGACTGTCGTCAAAGTCAGCGAATGCCGGAAAAGGGTCCTCCACCGAACGTCGTGGACTTGACGGCAAACTCGGGTTTGAAGAGCGTTCGATCTGCCAAGCCATGGCTTGAGACATCTGTGAGCGACGGTCCATTGAATGTTGCTGCTGCTGTTGCTGCGGACTGTCCACATTCATCACTCGAGAGCTCGATTCTACTGGAAGGGGTAGGTTTCCCTGTTTGAAGATGGACGACTCGTCCAAACGGTGGATGAAACTGCACAAATCTCCAAACGGACACGTTCCCGTCATCCAATAACGCTTGCAAAGGGCGGTCTGGGGGTCATGTTAGGTGTTCAGATGAAAAGAAAGCGATTACTGCTTGTTCGCCCACAATCACATGACACATTATTCGCCAGAATAGTCGTGACCGAACCTTCCACTTTGGGTGCCGGGTAACAAATCGAAGCTCCGATTCTGAATGCGCAAACTGGCACTTGTTGCCGTACCTGGTCAAATCAGTTAGGCGATAGTTGAAAATTCGAGAAACACGTACGGGCACGATCCGAACATCCGCCAAGTTCTGCAGAGCTCCGTTTTATGAAGAAAGTGCTTCTTCTTTGGACGCTTTTGCGAACTTGATGCACCAGACGATTGGAGCTGCAGCAGCTGCTGTTGCTGCTGCTGCTGATTCAACTGCTGTTGAACAAGGAGCATTTGTTGGTGCTGATGTCGCGTCTGAAGGGAGTCGACAGATCGCCGTACGGGAGGCTGTTTGAAAGAACAAAAATGAAGAATCGGAGGTAAAGTTGGGTTCAGCGAGGTGGATCCGGCCCAAGTTAAAACATAAGACCAGTCAAGGGTCCGGCCGATACGATGCGCGAAGCTAGCCTTCGTGTTGAGTCCATTCAAAACCCCAATCTGCACTAACGTTGTCGGCATCGGGGGGCGTTGCCGCAGTGTAAGGAAGGTCCATCCCTTGAAACCCTGGACTTGGGGTATGTAGGTCTGAAGGGAAAGAAAACACGCGATTGATGCCAGGATCACCGCCGCCGCTGCTTCTGCCAACCGCATCGAACTCGAACAATTCCGTCGACGCCAACGCAGGAATCACAGGGGACGGCTTCCTCCTGCCATACTGGTTTAGAGTGAAATGGGATGAGGTCGCGTCGCGAGCAAAATCTCCGAGGCCAGTGTTCGAGCTTTCGTCGATGCGGAAGCCAGCTGTGGCGGCCGAGGCGGTCATGGTGTTGTTTGTAGCCGCGAAGGGGGAGGGGACGGGGACGGAGACGGCGGAGGTTGCTGCTGTTGTAGCGGAGATGGCTGGGACGACGCTTGAGGCGACGGCGGTCGTCGGGCCGTTCGCGGCGTGGGGGTGGTGGTGGTGTGGGTGGTGGTGGTGGTGGAGGATGGTGTGGGGGTGGTGGTGGTGGTTGTGAGTGGCGTCGGGGGTGTGGTGGTGGTGGTGGTCGTTGTTGTTGTTGACTCCAGCGACCCCGCCGCCGCCACTGTTCATTTTTGATTAAATTTTTTAGTCTTATTGAATCAATTTTTTTTTTCTTTTGGTTTCTCTCTCTCTCTCTCTCTCTCTCTCTCTCGAAGGAAACATACGTCTCTCTGTCTTCTCCTCCGTGTCCCAAGAAGACAAATTAAAATTTGGGGTTTGCAGAAAGGAGGGTTGCACAGCAGCAACACCTCACACTGTGGTGGTGCAAGGAGCACCAACTTTGATGACGACTTGTGCATTTTCTGGCACCTGGTCTTTGACACAATTTGTATAAAGCAAGCAGCATACATTGTACAACAGTCTCCCACCTCAGCTTCACCATCACAGTGCAGAGTAGTTCACCAGAGAAGTCACCTCCATCCACACTCATCAGCTATCTTTTCTTTCAAACAAAATTGTGACCCATCCCAATCACCTGGAGTATAAACAAGATGCAGAAACGAGAAAGAACATGCAGAATGCAGCAACACATGATAAACGCACAGAACAAGTAAACAAAGAGTAGTGCCACTCGCCACAACCACTACCCACACTACCAACTCACTCAGTTTTTGTCCCCCCACCATTCCACCATTGTTGACTGCACTTTCAATAGTGGGGAAGACGTTTTGACAGTTGTTTTTTGCAGCAACAGCGCTGTGAAACAAGCAGAATCAGCCATCTAGAACATCAGCCACATACCAAAACTGAATTTCGATTTTTGTTGATACCAACTTCTTTCAATCACCTTTGGAATCGCTAACCACAGCAAGAAAGTACTGATTCCACTCTATGTCTCCACCAAACACCGTGATTCGCGACAGCTTCCTTGCTGATTAACAGCTCCCTGCGTTTTAGTACTCAACTATCATCAAAATTTGTTGACTACAACTTCCCCCCAACACAACTCACTCAAAAGTCAACCAAATCACTTCAAACCAATTTTCCAACGACTCCCAGCACCTGGACGACCTGGGGCAACCCGGTGATTCTTCAAACAAGCCCTCTACGTCGAGGGGAATTCAGTTTCGACAAGTAGCCCCTATATTGGAGGCTCATATAACAAAAGAGAGTTTTTGCAAATCGTGAAATTCAATTTTGAAGAAAAAATTTCATGTCCAGATGGACTGTATGTTTTAAGAAAGCATTTCTGTGTTGCAAACTGCAAATTTGACTTGGAATGGAACAAGTGATTCCGACGAGGAAGAAGAATCCAGTGCAAAACAAGCCAATCCTCTTCGTCCATTTGCTCTCTCTTCCCTCTCTGCCCACTCACTCCCCTCTCCTATCTTCATCCTCTTACTCTCACTTCTCCATCACAACTTCTCTCTCTCTCTCTCTCTGTTCCTCTCCATACACAACAAGCCCCTCCAGTCCTGTGTGGGATTTCATCATTGTCACAATTTTGTATAAAGCCAAACAGCGTACATTGCACAAGAGTCTCCCACCTCAGCATCACAACACAGTAGTCCACCAGGGTAGTTCACCACCATCCACAAACAGCAGCTGTCATTTCTTTCACGGACTTAATGTATGCTGTTGGATGCAAATATATTTCAGCTGTTGTGCGTTCCACTTGCATCTTGAGAATAGTTTGGATGGGACCAAGCTTGCGAATTTTGTAGAGTGATTCCAAGAGTTGAATGGTCTATCTCAGGCTCAGGCAGTCAATACTGCCATTTGGATATAACTTAATCTTGTAAATCCATTTGTAGCCGACAATATTAACATTTGGAGGAGGTACAACGATTTCGTAGGTTCCAAGAAGTAGGTATTCTCGAATCTGTTAGGGCTGTGCCTCAAGCCATTCGTTTGAAAGGGACCGTTTAATGCTTCCTCCTGAATTTGAGGATTAGGACAGCGGCCACTGGTGAGATAGCTGTGGCCTGAGCGTGTGTGTTTGGGTGAAGGAGGGTGGTATGTCCTTATCCACACATGATGTACGGGTTTGAGATTGAGACTGAACAGTAACGTTAGGTTAGGTCAAACGACTATCGCTAAATGGAATCAGCAAAGAAAAGAGTTTCAGGTATTCCGCTCAGAGGTGGTGTATGCTGACTGCGGTTCTTGCGTTATCTGCTTCGCCTCATGTGGACATTAATGCATAGGGTTGGGGGGACTTGGAGCATTAGTCAAGGGGTTGACTTGTCTATTTTCTCTCTCTCTGTTTTTGGGCCATTTCCCTTTTTCCTTTTTTTTCTTCAATCTGATTTCTGTCCTTTGGCACCAATACAGAGCCCCTTCAAATCCATCTGGCTTGCGACGGTGAGGGTAGCAAGGGGTGGTACACACCCAGGTGAGTACAGGGGGGGGGACAAAAGTTTCCGGGCACTTGCTGTGCCACCAAAATTTCGCTCAACATGAGCCATCCAATTCCACAAATCTTAATTGTATTTCAAGCAAAAAGAACGTGATGTTTCGAAAGTCTGGTCAATAGTCTGTTGGCCCTCCATCGCTCTCAATAGTAGCTTGCATCCTTGCAGGCATACTCTTCACTAATGATTGGAGGAACTGGGGTTCAATTTCCTGCCAAGCTTTTCGAACTGACTTTTTCAACACCTCGAGGCCAAGTGGTTGGTCTTCTGATACTTGATCTTTAATTAGAGCCCAGAGATTCTCTATGGGGTTCAAATCCGGGCTTTGAGCGGGTCAGTTCATGATAGGCAAGCCCTTTTCTTTGAACCAAGCTTTAACTTTCAGGGCTGTGTGAGCTGGTGCATTGTCATGCTGATAGATCAGGCTGTTCTCAAGAAACTCCTCGTCGGCATTCTGTTCATCCAAATATTCAATAAAGACTTGAAGTTGACCATCCAAAATGTCAATATACTGCGAGCTGTTCAGTCGCCCGTCAATGAATGCATAGCTTCCTGCAATTGAACCACGGAAACAAGCCCAAATTGAGAACGACTGGCGGCCACTCTTCACTGTTGCTTGAAGACATTCTGGTTTGAGCTTTTCACCAGCACAGCGCCAAACAGGGACCTGCCCCTGCGCTCCAGTCTCAAAGCTGGCCTCATCAGTCCAAATTACCTTCTCCCACTCTTCAACGGACCACCTGACATGCTCCTTAGCAAATTCAAGCCGTTTACGTCGATGCTCTGGCTTTAGATAGGGCTTTTTGGCTGCAAGACAGTTGAAAATCCCCTCCTCGTGAAGTACATGTCGAACAGTCCTTGTTGAAACGGGATCGTCACGAGCGGAATTCAACTGATTTGTAAGGTCGCCAAGTGTTTGCCTTCTGTTTGATGCAGATCCCTTTGTAGCTCGAACCAAATAACGGCGATTGTTCTCTGAGAGCTTGTGAGGCCGTCTGGACCGTTGACTTCAGTACAGTTGTGTCATTGGCGATCTCATGGGTGCTCTTCCCGTTGTTGTGCATCGCAATCAGCGTCTTGCACACGCCATGATCATTCTTTACTCTCTTTGCTGTCCCCATGTCAAATGTCGAGGCGATTGCTCTGAGTTTGGTGAGATCATCAATGGGGCAGTGCAGATCAACGAGCTGGCGGTGGCGGGTGGCACAGCGGTGCCTGGAAACTTTTGTCCTCCCCCTGTACATGGTCCCTTTGGGGGCTCCTCTCAAGGGGCCGTGGGTGGGGAATGCAGCTGGCCCCACCACCGACTGTGTGACACTGCTGGCTCTGTGTTGGAGTGAGGATCATGGGCACTTGCCTGCCGCGGAGGCGACGGTGATGGCATCGTCGACCTTGCGAGGGTGGCCAGTAGCGCAGCCCCCGCCACCTGAGAGTTTAATCTACGAGTGCCTGCCTCGGTCCTATTGCTGTGAGAGTGAGATGTGTGAGTACGAGTGCGATGCGATGAAGCCCGTTGGTCGAGTGATTGTGCTGACACAGCCCAGTGGGGTGCATGTAATCGCAGGCGTTTTCTGTTAGTTTTGGGTCGTTTGGTGTAAGCAGTGTGCAGGAGCTTTGAACTGATACTGCTCTGCAAGGATGCCTTGCAGCATTTTGCAAGTGATGGTCCTTGTAACGGTTTGTATAAAGACAAACACAAGACTGACAGAAGCCAAGATCAACCTCCCAACACCACCACCTTCAGTAGTGTACACCACAGCAGCCCAATCCTTCAATCAGCCATCATAGCAAATTCTTTCATACAAAACTGTTACCCATCCCAATCACAACCCCCTTGGTTCCAGCCAGATCCAATCAGTAGTAAGGGTTTGGCACACATAATCGCCCTGAGAAAACAACATGACTACTGACTCAACCAATCACATCAACGTGGAGAAGAATGATGTGGTTGATCCACTAGACTTCTGTGACACTGCAACCTGTCTCATCAAAAATGGACCATTCCAAGGACAGAGATTCCAATTGGTGCCTCTGCCTCGTGGACAAGAGAAACGGACCAGGGACTTGCAAAGGAGATCATTGACGACTTTGAACGCTTCAAAATGGAACCAACTGAAACCTCAGATGCCTTTATTACCCGATAAACCAAAGCGAACCATTGAGTTGACATGTTTGCAAAGTCAACAGCTGGAGAACTCCTCCATCGTTTTTGGCCTTTCCAAAAAGTTGTTCAAATCTTTGTTGGCTCACTGAACCAAAGCCTGGTGGATATGGGGATAGGAAACATTTTTCTTGTTGTCGGCAACCCAGCTCCTCAGATAACAAGTTCAGCCAAAAAACTAATCTCACTCTTCAAAAACCTGTTCAACAAAACAACTATGATAAGCAACATATCCAGCTGGCCAACCAAAGTGACAAAGACTCAACTACTACTGCACCAGAAATCACCTACTGTTACTATCCTGGTTATCTGCCTCTTCATATCGATTGAACAACAAACAACGGAGGCCCTCAAAAACCAACTAGCTCCATCAACGAATAATCAATCTGCTAAGTGTTTTGCTCTTCTCTTTTGAAATGCATCAAAGTAACTGAAAGAATTCGTTGGGCTGGATTGTCCATGGGTTGTGCTGCTGTGGAGATGGAGGTAGTACACTACTGAAGGTGGTGGTGGTGGGAGGTTGATCTTGGCTTCTGTCAGTCTTGTGTTTGTCTTTATACGAAACTGTTCCAAGGACCACCACTTGCAAAATGCTGCAAGTCATCCTTGCAGAGCAGCATCAGGTCAAAGTTCCTGCCCATTGCTTACACCAAAAGACCCAAAACTAACACTCCCCCCTTAGCTGTGGGCAAGAGCAAGGGCCAGCATGGAGGAGCACCTTAAGCCATAGTCAACTTAAGGAAACCCTACACCAGAGAAAGAAGAATCACAAACACATATGACTGGCCATCAGATGGCAGAACAGAAAGGACAGACCGCACTAACAAGAAATGGATGGGGGCACATATTGAACTTCAGAGGTAAAAGAAAATGAGTCAAAGTAATGAAAAGGAACAAAGAAGAAAACAACTTCACAGATAAGAAAAAATGAATTAGAGGAAGAGAAGAAACAAAGGCCAATGCGACTCAAATGGTTTTCACTGAGAGCAGCTGAGAGAGATTTCGTCATATAGTCTGCAGGCTGTTCTCCTCCAGCAATCCATTCAAGCTGTACTACTTTTTGTTCCACAAGTTCTCGAATATAATGATACTTACCATGATATGCTTTGACTGATTGGTGGAAAGATCATTTGAACTGAGGTTGATCACACTGCTGTTGTCAGTGTAGATGACAAGAGGAGTTGGAGACAGAAGTTGAAGTGCTGAGTAGAGTTGGGATTGTGCCTGAAGTTCTCATCTCAGTTCAGACACAGCCACGTATTCAGCTTCCTGCGGTGACAGCATGACAGTGCTGCTCCAAACAGACGTCCAACTAATAGCTGTTATCCAAATAGAACATAGTAGCAAAGCTGTGATTTCCCATCTGAGTGGACACCATGGGAAGTAACCGGCTATATCTGTGCAGTTGTGAGAATAGAATAAACCACACTCACTATTACCGTTGAGATATTCGAGAACCCAAATAAGGACCTTCATGTGTTGCTCGCTAGGATCCTTGCTGAAGAAGGCACCATGGTATGAAACTGCTGGGGCAAGGTCTGGCCGCGTGTGTGTTGCAAGGTAGTTGATGCCGCCAAGGATTGCCTGCTACAGTCTCTGGTCTGCAGCTGCTTCGTCGATCCCATGTGGCTGAAGATTGAGACTACTGGAAGGGCAGTTACTGCAGTGCGGTTGTTGATAGTGTTCGCGGTTGAAGTAACTCCTTGATATAGGCTTCCTGGTGCAAGAAGATTCTGTTGTGGCGGTGTTCCAGTTGCATATTGAGGATGGTTTTGATTGTTCCTATTTCGCGGAGCTTGTGACGAGATTTTAGCAGTGTGATGGCAGAGGTGATCTCCCCAGAATCCCCAAAGAAACCAATATCATTGACATAGATGGCAATGAAAATGACTTTTCCATCCACTTGACGGAAGAGGATACAGGGTCCACTGTGCATTGCTGATATCGATTCGACTTCAGGTGGCCAATCAGTTCTTGGTACCAACACTGGCCGGCTTGCTTGATACCATTAACAGCTCTCTTCAGTAGCCAGACTTTGCCATCACTGCGGTAGCTGTCTGGCTGGTCCATGTAAATGGGCACATCAAGCATGCTGTTTAGATACGCATTGCTGATGTCGACAATAGCAGTGTGCCAGTTGTTTGCAGCTGCCATGGCAATGAGCCAACAAAGACGATTGATTCGGACAACAGGAGAGTGAGTATTCCAAAAATCAATGGCATGACGTTGAGTGAAGCCCTTAGCCACAAGCCGTGCACGGAAGCGCTCAATGCTGCTGTCTGGTTTAAGTTTGACCTTGTAGACCCATTTGTTCTGCATGACATTGATGTTGTTGGGCCACACCCCACGACTCTACGGTGGCTTAGTTAGAGGGTCCATTCCACTCTCTCAAGGAAGTTGGCGACCCCAGCAGATGGGATGGCAACTGCAGCAAAGTGGATGGCGACCACAGGGTTACCATTCCGTTCACACCAGAGCCAGGCATCCGCAAATGTCACCTGCAACAATTGCAGTGGTCGTGGACATTATGCAAGGGAATGTCATTCAGCTCCAAACGTGCAGGAGCAGATGCCTCAGCAATCCCAAAAGGCACTCCTAACGTACAACGCACCAGCAGACAGTCATTGGTATGAACAACAGAATCAGCACTTTGCAAATGAACAGCAGATATGGGAAGAGACTTACAACTCACAGTTCGGCCAAAGTGACCAACAGGATTTTTGGATGGCCCACTTTGCCCTCATTGCCATTGACTATGTCAGCAATTATATCTGGTCAACCAACCTACGACGGAAGTCTGATGCTTTACCAGAAGCCATCAAAATCATTAAGCAACTCCAGACTCTGCGAGATGTTCAGGTTAAGTCAGTTAGGTTTGATGGGGGCGAACTTACGTCAACTGCCTTTAATCGCCTCTGTGCCTCTCCTGGAATACGGTTTGAAGTCAGTCCACCACATACACCAGAGCTCAACAGCAAAGCAGAACGTGCAGTTAGGACAGTCATGGATGTAACTTGTTCACTCTTTCAGCATGCCGGCACCTTGGTCTTGGTGGGGTTATGCTATTCGACATGCCGTGGACATCATCAACACACTGCCAGTTCTCAGTCGCGGTTTGCTTTCACTGGTTGAAATGCTACTTGGCTTTCCTCCCTGCATCAGCCACTTTAGGGTTTTTGGTGCTGGTTGCCTTTACCATGTGACAGCCAAGGAATGCGGCAGCGCACATCAGTACAAGAAACTGGCAGAACGAGCACAACCAGCAATATACATTGGCAATATAGGCCGATCCATTGCCCAGCTCATCAACATCAACACTGGTCGCGTTATCACACATCGCCTCAACGACCTCACTATTGCCGAAGACAGCTTTCCCAAACTCAACAAATCAGATGCTGACGACGATGCTTCAGAACTACAACATCACCACACGCCCTTACTCACAGCTGACAAACTTCAGGAAACCAACACCATCATCAAGGCCCTCCTTCGCAAAGCAAACGTACACATTGAACAGCTACCTGAGCCAGAACCAACTCCAGTGGCCCCTGTGGAATTGGTAAAAAGTGTCACCCTCAGGTAGGCACAGTAAAAGTGAATCAGATAACGATGTACAGCTCTGGTGTTGGAGGTGACGGCAAGATGGGTTGGATTCCGTGCTACTACAATTAACGTCATCTCCAGTGGGCCTTATTGGGAGCACTATAGGCGTGACTGAGGGAGACTGGATTGGGGGGTAGCCTGGCAATGTGAAGCAACCAAAGGCCCACGACACTAGTGTGGCCCGGACCTGTGTCAGAGGAGGTGGAGTCCTGAGCAGGGAGCCCATTCCGTGAGGAGCGCCAACCAGGAGACAGTTATTCTCCTGATGTGCCCAGGCGAGACGCGGGGGGTAGCGTTGAGGGCAAGCTGTGTATGGGGGAGTGGTTGCCTCACCTCATAGGGTACTGGGGGGAGCCCAGACCAGCATCGTGCGGAAGGCTCACCTGTGCATTTTGTCCTTGTTTACTTTTGTTGTGTTGGATATCTGAGACTGTTATAACTAATTCCTCCAAAGTCCCTACAAGATAAAACAATGGCAGACACACCCACTAGGGATGCCTCACAGGCTTCTCCACCTCCAGAACCACCTCCACCAGAACCACCTCCTCTTCACCAACATTCACATTCACCATCACCTGACAACTCAGCCAAGCGTACGCGTTCTGGGCAAACCTACCTCACAAGCACAGCATGTCCCGATCCTCAAACTCGTGCAGAAGCCATGTCGGGTAAATGGTCCAAGGAGTGGATTGCAGCAGAGCAGACTGAGATCAATGCCCTTTACACTTCAGCAGCCTTTGAAGTTGTGGAACATGGCTGTTGTTAGATTTTGGGTTTTTGCAGTAAGCAGTGTGCAGGAGCAACACCTCACACTGTGGTGCATGGGAGCACCAACTGTGATGAGGATTTGGTGCATTTTTTGTCACCTGGTCTTTGTCACAATTTTGTATAAAGCCAAACAGCATACATTGTACAACAGTCTCCCATCTCAGCTTCACCATCACAAGAGAGTAGACCACCAGAGTAGTTCACCGCCATCCACAAACAGTAGCAGCCGATTCTTTCATACAAAATTGTGACCCATCCCAATCATCTGGAGTATAAACAACGTGCAGAACACAGCAACACACTTGAAAAGCGCACAGAACGAGCAAACAGAGGCAGTGCCACTTGCCATCACACTACCAACTTGCTCAGTTTTTGTACCCCAACCATTCCACCACGTCTACACCACTTTTAACACTGGGGAAGACGTTTTGACGATCGTTTTTCGCTGCAGCAGTGTCGCAGAGCGTGTAACAGCACTCATCCACAACATCAGCCACCTGATAACGTCGAATTTCGAGAGTTTACGTTTGCAACTTCTTTCAATTGCTTTAGGAATCGCTTACCACCATTTGAAAGTACTCCTTTTGTTCTATCTACTCACCAAACGTCGCAATCCTCGACCTCTTCCTTGCTGCATAGTAACTGTCCGCGTTTTGAACGAATTCAGTACTCAATTAGCACCAAATTTCACCCAAATCCGTCGAAATTCGTTGCCTGCAACTTCCCACATTCACAACTCAGCCAAAACCCAACCAAATCGCTTAAAACCAATTTCTCTGCACTCAGCAACTGCTGATCTACGTGGGGCAACTCAGTGATTCTCCAAATTCGTCCTTGGCCTCGTGGTATATTGAGTTGCAAGCTGCATCTGCATTTTTTTCGCTCCACAAACGTGACAAGTCTGTTTTTCTCAACACCAACTCGTTACACACACCACCTATTCACACCGATATCTCGACCTCAAAGCATCACACTGAATTTGTTTGAGGCTTATTGAAGAATTCCACACTCATATTATCTGTTCAAGAGGTCTCAGAATCTGCCACCAATTAGGGAAATCACTGCCTTTCAAATTTCTATTCTCCTGCACACATTTTCCTCCCAACATGAGCGAACGTGATCAAATCAAGTATGCCTCCCGTGTATTCCCCATTCTCAAAGGCGCAGCAAATTTTGGAGATTGGTTGGACAACCTAAGTTCAGAACTATCCAACAAAAGCAATGGTCTCTGCCACTGTGTCGACCCGGACCGAATTAACGTATTACGCAACGATCAAGTGGACCCCAATGACCCTAATGTCGGCCCAACATGCAGAGTACGCAGGGGACCCAACCACGGCGAGCATTATGCATTTGCACGAGATGGGCGTGGGCCAGTCAAATGGTTCCTAGGGACAGAAGATCAGAACGCATACTGTATCCTTCTCATTCGACGACATGTTGAACCAGAGCTCCTACCACAGTTCCCCCGACGAGGGCAGATTTTTGCCTACACACTGCTTGGAGAAATCGCGTTTGCATGTCGAACAACAGATCAAGGATTAGCAAAGGAAATTATTGATGATTTCGAACGTTTAAAAATGGAACCTGCAGAATCATCCGAGTCATTTGCAATGCGCTTCATTACGGCTTACCACATAGTAGAAAGTTTTGCAGAAAGTTCATCAGTGGAAATCTGCAGTCGCATCACATCATTTTCCAAAGTTGTGCGAGTCTTCCTATCTGCCCTGAACAACACGCTAATCGATATGGGTGTTGCCAATACGTTCATGTTTGCAGGGAATCCTATCACTTCTGTTTCATCATTGACTAAACTAATCACCTTATTTAAATCTACCGCCCGCCAAATACATATGATGAGAGGCGGGATCGACTTGCAGCACAACAGGAGCGGGACCTGACAACAGCCGTTCCAGAAGTCACTACACCAACAGCAAATGTAATTATTCGGCCAAAAGTACACTATAGTCAACTCCGTGGTCGTGGCAGTTATCATAAACCTCAGCAGTACCAGCCGTATCCTAATATCCGCCCAACAACCTTGCAGTACCAAAACCCTCAGTCCCAACAGTACACACCACTCCCATATGGTGGTTTTGGCCGAGGCCAAGGAACATGGCGAGGACTAAGTTCATGTGGAACAGCAACAGGTGGTACCGCAATGGGACGCGGCTCTGGGGGGAGTTGGTACCCTGCACAGCAACAGTCGTTTGGAGTCCAATGTCATGCATGTGGAGGCTATGGTCATGTTGCTCAACAGTGTGCCAACACATTTCTTCAGCAATTGCAGCAACAGCAACAGCATCGACCACCAGCAAATCCAAATGCGCTCTTACTCCAGTAACCAAACCCTCCACAACAGCAGATACCTGAAAACCAAGCACTTCTGCTACAGAATGGTGATTGGGATGACCAGCAAAGTGAGCAGTATGCTGCAGAACAGCAATTGTGGATGGAAACGGAACTCCAATCAGAGACCGAACAAGATGAAAGTCAACAGGATTTTTGGATGGCCCGGGAGTAATCCAGGCATTTGCAGTTAACGTCCCTTCTCTTCCTGTTCCTTTTCCTGTGCTCATCGACAATGGTTGCAATGTCACAATGCTTCGAGATTTCTCTCTCTTCATTCCCTATAGTTATACTCAGCAGAAATCTAGCATGTGTATTGCCAAAGAAGGACCGATTCTTACTTGTGAAGGATTCGGCACAGCCCTCATACCACTCGCCAACAGTATCGCACTTATAATTGAAGGTGCCCAATATGCTCCAGAATGTCCTGTCAACTTGGTCGCTGATCGGGACCTACAACTATGTGGCTTCTTCCATCTTGCATGAGACCTTCAACCTGGTACTATTTATCATAGCAGTCCTGAGGAAGGAGATCCAGCCGTTCTTCAAATGATTCTTAGACATGGTCTCCAATGGTTCCCAACAGCAGCAAACCCCAACTTCAACTACAGCAAACAATTTATTGCACATTGCGCCAGTAAATTTTACAACCTCTTCAGCTCTGCAGAACCAGTTGATACACTCAGTATACGCACAGCATTTCTCAACAGAAAAGCTCCAAACACTCAGGGCATGCATGAACACCTCGGCCATATCCCTTATGCAAGACTACGAGCAATGAAGGAGCGCCGTACATGTGCTGACTTTCCTGACATTAAGATGGACTTGCTTGAAGAACCGTGTAAGGCCTGCATTATTGCCAAACAGACTCGTGCTGCTATTCCAAATACAGATCCTCCAGATAAACTACCAGGCGAACATTTAGCCTTTGATCTAGTGGAAGTCAAACCAAAGTTTCGAGGACAATATGGTTTTGCTCTCATTGCCATTGACTATGCAAGTAATTATCTCTGGTCGACAAACCTTCGGAGAAAGTCAGAAGCACTACCAGAGGCCATCAAGATCATCCAACAATTGGAGACAGTTAGGGATGTTCGTGTAAAGGGCGTCTGCTTTGATGGTGGGGAACTGAATTCACTCGCTTTTAACCGTTTCTGTGCGTCACGTGGCATCTGCGTTGAAGTCAGTCCACCTCATACACCTGAGCTGAATGGGAAAGCAGAGCGAGCAGTTCGAACAGTCATGGATGTCACACGATCCCTTCTAAGACATGCTGGTTCACCATGGTCATGGTGGGGATACTCGATTCGACATGCAGTAGATATCATCAATACACTTCCTGTCCTCAGCTGTGGATTACTATCTCCAGTTGAAACGCTTCTTGGATTCCCTCCATACATCAGCCAATTCAGAGTGTTTGGCTCAGGATGTTTATATCACATCACAGCAAAGGAACGTGGACAAACGCATCAGTTCAAAAAGTTTGCAGAACGCGCTCGACCAGCAATTTACATTGGAAACATTGGTCGTTCCATTGCTCGTTTGATTGACATCAGCACGGGTAGAGTAATCACTCATCGATTGGATGAACTTGTGGTTGCAGAAGACAGTTTCCCTCGCCTCAGCACCTCAGCAGCAGAGGATATTGCTCAGGACCTCGTTCATCAGCTAACACCACTCCTCAGCAAAGATGAACTTAGATCAACTGAACAAAACATCACCAACCTCCTTCGTGAAGCCAATGTTCGCGTGGATCAATTCCCAGAACCAGGACCAGCAGCGGTAGCTGAACGGCAACCTTCCACAGAACTAGCACCAATTGAACATGTAGTGATCCGGGTACGGCAGCGAAAGTGAATCGGATAACGATGTACAGCACGAAGTGTTGGAGGTGGCGGCACGACGGGTTGGACTCTGTGTTACTGCAATTAATGCCATCTCCAGTGGGCCTTACCTACGAGCACTAAAGCCAGGGACCAATCGGATGAGTGGGGGCGGCGACCGGCTCTGTGACTGCAGGTGCACTCTTGGCTGGGAGTGACGTGGGTGGCGCAACTGAAGGCCCCGGGCCATACCGACCCTGCGGGAGCTAGTGTGGCGTGGACCCAAGTCAGAAGGGATGGATGCCTGTTTGGGGAGCCCATTCCGTAAGGGACACCACCAGGGGAGATAGGTCCCTTGGCGCCAGACGTTACGCACGGGGGAAAGTGCGGAAGGCGGGCTGTGGAGAGAGGAAGAGAAGGCTCTCTGGCACGGGGTGTCCCGAGTCGCATCGTGCAGAAGGCTCACCTGCCAATGACTTTTCTATTTCCTTTTTCTGCATCCTAATACTCACAAACACCTCTGTCATTTTACTAACACCACCAAAGCATACCCCTGATGACAAAACAATTGCTGAAACACCAACTAGAGACCTACCACCTCAAGCGCCACCACCAGAACCACCACCACCAGAGCCTCCACCTACACATGTGCGCAAATCACCATGCAGCCCTACGCGCAGGCCCATCTCCAAAACATACTGGATCTGGACATCTATATTTAACCAGTGTCAAATGTCCAGACCCTGTAACACGAACTGAGGCCATGAGTGGAAAGTGGTCCAAAGAGTGGATAGCAGCAGAGCAGACAGAGATTGACGCTCTCAGAATACTTGCAGCTTTCGAAGTTGTTGATCAACCCAAGAATGTCAATGTCGTGCAGAACAAATGGGTGTACAAGGTCAAGCTTCAACCAGACGACAGCATTGAGCTCTTTCGCGCACGACCAGTGGCTAAGGCCTTTACACAGCGTCGTGGCGTTGATTTCTGGAACACTCACTCTCCTGTTGTTCGCATCAATAGTCTACGATGGCTCCTTGCTATGACAGCCTCAAACGGTTGGGACACAGCCATGGTCAATATTAGCAATGCCTACCTCAACAGCAAACTTGATGTCCCCATCTACATGGAGCAACCAGATGGCTACCGTTCGGATGGCAAGGTCTGGCTTTTGCACAAAGCTGTCAACGGTATCAAGCAAGTGGGGCGTTGTTGGTACCAGGAACTCATTGGTCGTCTCAAGTCTGCTGGCTACCAACAAAGTGCAGCAGATCCATGCATCCTCTTCAAGCGCAAAGGAACGTATTATTTTCATTGCTATATATGTCGATGATATTTGTTTCTTTGGGCACACAGAGGAAATCACCTCTGCCATCAATTTGCTAAATTCCTTCAATAAGCTCTGTGAACTAGGTCATATCAAGACCATACTGAATGTGGAAGTTCATCGAACGTCAGCTGGCATCTACTTGCATCAACAAGCTTACACCAAAGAGTTACTCCAATACCATGCAGACCTAGTCAATGGAAAGAAGACAGCAGTAACAGCTCTCCCCAGTCCTCTCACTCTTCAACCTCGAGGAAATGATGAACCCACAGCAAATCAACAGCTCTACCAAGCAATCCTTGGTGGCATCAACTATTTGGCAACACACACACGACCAGACTTGGCACCAGCAGTCTCATATCTTGGCGCCTTCAGCAAGGACCAAGCAAACACCACTTGCAGATCCTCATTCGAGTCCTTCAATACATCAATGGTACACGTGAGTATGGTTTGCTTTATTCCAACACAGGGTCTGGAATTTTCGGCAACTCGGATGCTGCTCATGGAGTTCATGCTGATGGGAAATCACAACTTGGCTACTTCGTTTTGTTTGGAAATACCGCTATCAGCTGGGCATCAATTCTGTTAAGATTCGACCCACGGGGTACACTACGCCCGTTACTGATGATCCCTTTGAGAACTCCATCCAATCACATTGGATGGGGTGTTTGAAGGGCTCGGTAGATTCAATACTTGAATGGGGCGCTTGGAAGGGCTAATCTGTTCTCAATAAAAAGAGATAGGCAAAGGCAGCTGTTGTTCTAGCTTTGTTCATCCTACCAGTAGGAACAATGCAATTAGAACATGCACAAAAACGCTCAAACTACGCACTCTGCACATGTAACACAGCACAGCAAGCATGCAGAAGCAGTGTACCACTGCCCCATGCTCTGGAATCTCTGCATCGGAATTCCGCTCTCTGCTTCGGAAATCCGCTCTCTGATCTGGAATTCCAGCTTCCCTGCTGTGCTGTGCAATCTGAGCAATGCAACAGGCATTTAGGAATCAGGGATTGCACCAATCACTGCATTTCTAAAAGTGAGATAAAAACTGAGCTCACCAGAGATTGCACCAATCATTGGATTTCTAAAAACAAGGAAAAAAAGCGGCTTGTTTCCCAAACAAGCTTCCTGATTTGGAAACAACCAAACCAATTTACAAGCAACTGTTTCTCAAACAAGCTGTAAATTGGTTCCTGGTGGTACTCAGCTCTGAGTGATGCCCAGCACTGGGTGGTACTCAGCCCTGAATGGGTACTTAGCCCAGACTGGGGATTGGTGCTCAGCCTGTTTTATCTCATTTCTGTGGTCTGCGCTGTGCAGCCCACTGCTCCCTCTGTTTTCTGATGGCTCCAACCTGCAGGAGTATAAAAGCAGCAACCTCTCACAGAGATCAAACAAGGTATCCAACCCCCTCCTTGCTGCTTTGACAGAATCCAGTGCAAAACAAGCCAATCTCTCTTCCTCCATTTGCTCTCTCTTCCATCTCTGCCCACTCACTCCTCTCTTCTCTCTCCATCCTCTCACTCCTCTCCCTTTTCCATCATCACTGCTCTCTCTCTCTCTCTCTCTCTCTCTCTCTCTCTCTCTCTCTCTCTCTCTCTCTCTCTCTCTCTCTCTCTCTCTCTCTCTTCATCCCCACACACACCAAGTCCCTCCAGTCCTGGGTGGGATTTCATCAAATTCGCAGTCCTACAGTTATGCTGTCACCTCAGCAAGCAGAATACGTTGCAGTCTCAGAACTAGGACAAGAACTAGAAGGCCATCTCACAACAGCACACAGCACTTGTACTCCTTTCCCCGACTCCTATTCCAATCTATACTGACAACCAAGGCGTTATCAATTTGAGCTCAAACGATCTCTACACTAATAGGTCAAAACATATTCTCGTTAAGTATCACTATATCCGGGAACTGGTTGATCGACAAGTGATTCGACTGGAATGGATTCCTGGTGGCGAGCAACCAGCAGATTATCTTACAAAATCATTACCAGCTGCTTTAGGTGCTTATCATCTTAGTCATATTGGTCTTTTTTGTGTGCCTTAGTTTCTGTCCCCTTTCTTTATTTGTATTGCATTCTCTTTCTCCTTTCACTTTCTTGGCCTTCTTCTTCTTCTGCATTGCTTCTTATATTCCTGCATTCAAGTTTCCTTGCTCTCAATCTACATATTTCATATGGGCATTCTTTTCTTATTGTTCTGCCACCTGGTGGCCAGTCATACCTGTTTATAGCTATTCCTTAGCCAGTGTACGGTTTCCTTACGTTGCCAATGGCGTAAGGTTTTCCTCTGTGCTGGCCCATTTGCTCCTGCCCACAGCTTAGGGGGGAGTGTTAGATTTTGGGTTTTTGCAGTGAGCAGTGTGCAGGAGCAACACCTCACATTGTGGTGCATGGAAGCACCAACTGTGATGAGGATTTGGTGCATTTTTTGTCACCTGGTCTTTGTCACAATTTTGTATAAAGCCAAACAGCATACATTGTACAACAGTCTCCCATCTCAGCTTCACCATCACAAGAGAGTAGTTCACCAGAGTAGTTCACCACCATCCACAAACAGCAGCAGCCGATTCTTTCACGAGTATTGGCCCAGGTTTTGAATTCTTCATCTTTGAAGATTTCCCTCCTGTCACAGCGCACAGGTGTGATATGTTTGCCATGTTGTTGTTGAAACCTTTCGATCGTAGACCGGAATCTTGTGGGCGTGTTGGACAAAGAGCTGAGGAACTCAATGTCAAGCCAACGAGTTGACTCTTCCACAACCAGTTGCCAATGTTTTTCACCATGGTGTCCACGTGCGGGCAGTGGGACAGCATCAGTGTGTAAACGACCAGCAGTGTGGTGTTTGGTCTGGAAGTGGGGTGGATAGGCGAAGCTTTCAATTTCCCAGCATCACATGTCACGCAGGGAATGTCATGAATGAGGAAAAATGAATGACCAACTTTATTCAGATTGACCAAGTACGCTTCAAAGAAGATAAAGACAGGTGACCAAATTTCTTGTGAAGAGCTCGGACTGCTTCAATGTTCTGAGGGTTTGGTAAAGGGTCTGGGTCAGTTTGACTTAAAGTTGGTGTTGCAGTTGGCAAAGGAGAGTTTGCTGTTGCGACTCACCTGGGGCGTCCCCTGAAGGAGTCGGCGCGTCCCTTCCAAGTTCTGCCCTGTCATGACCAGTATGTCCCGTCAGAAGAGAAGGGTCCACAACATAGACATTCCCTGTGTCCCTGTGAGCAATGGTAAAGTCTGAACCATGTACCCGAGGATGCAATAGGGCTGTGTCTGCTGTGAAAGTCACGTTGTGACCTGTCTGCCGCACGATTTGCTGAACCGAGAGTAGAGTGTCTGAGAACTCTGGCACATAGAGCCAGTTCCTCATGACGAGAGCTCTTCCATTAACGAACAGGGTAAAGTCGCCCACTCCAGTGGCAGTTGCAAAGCCGTCAGCTGTTTTGATCTGCTCGGAGGTGGGCCGCAAGTTTGTGAAGTGCTCTTCACAAAGCAACATCGTCCTGGAAGCCTCAGAGTCAAGGATGACCTGGTGTGGGTTGCTGCCAGCAAGTCTTGCCATCAGCGCAGTCTCGTAGATGCGGTGGTAGGTGACATTGCGGTAGAGGAAACGCCCAGATTCGTACATCACTTTGTAGCCGACGTTTGAGACAATGTTGTCAGTGATCCAGTCTGGATCCATTCTGCCGTCAAGAAGTGTAACTGTGAGTTCCACTTCAAATTCCTCCTCCACCTCAACGGCCTGGCATGTTCCAATTTCAAACTTCCGTGCCGCAAGTGCCCTTTCTACTGAAAGGAAGTCATCTAGAGCTGAAGTGTCTGCAAGGCACACAGCACCCTCAGTACTGAACTCCAACATTTCGACGTCTTCTGCTTCAGGAGGTGGTGGTGGAGTATCCATCCTGTAGCATTTGTGGGGAGGAGAGTCCTCAGAGGCTGCGCAAGAGGCTTGGTGGTGTGTTCTTTAGTGGCCACCTCACGTGCAATCTTGGCAGTCTCAGTAGCTTTCTTGGAATAAGCAGGCGTGGCCTTGGCTTCTTTGGCATGTGCAGGCTGCTTGCCCTTGGCCTTCTTTGCAGGACGAGCTGGCTCTGACTTCCCGCGAGGGAACTTGAGGCATTCCTCGCGAGAGTGCGAGACCCAGATCCATGAAGGTCACAAGTAGGCTTGCTGTTGAGTGCCTCACCGATCTTGCGCTTCTTGGTTGCCACTGAGGTCTTTGCTGAAGCAGCTGTTTCCATCTCAGAAGTGCCATGGTGGGCAGAGTGTCTGCTGTTCTTCTCTTTGCTTTGCTGGTACAGCGTGTGGCAGTTTGTCAACTCCTTGACGAGATCGCTGGTGTTGGCCTAGCCTGACAGCCCCTTGAGAAGATTTTGACGAATGCCAGAGAAGATTTCATGTCCAGGCAGTGTTTCCCTTGCTTTGTGGATGATGGCAGAACGCAGGATGTTTGTCACACCCCTGCAAGTGGTGGCAGTACATTTGAAAACAGTACCTTTGAAATGCTTCGGCCAATCTGTGACCAGTGTGGTCAGAGTGGTGTACCACTCCTGGACTGCCGGACCAGAGTCTCTGGGTTTTGCCAAACGACTGTAAGTCGCAAGCCACTTGTCCTGCTGTGAACCAGTGTGGTCCTGCAGGGCATACTTGTCATTGAGCCACTTGTACCAGTCAGCCCAGTTGGTGATGTTTGCCGCATTCATGGAGTGCACATCCTCAATGCGCGAGCAGGAGTCGAGGGTAGCAACCACCTTGTCGTGTTGGGCCTCAAGCTCCCAGAGGTCTTGTGTTCTTGGCATATACCAGTGTGGTACTTGTCAAGGGCAGCGTGGTGCAGACAGAACATCTCACTGTACGCAGCCTTGGCCTCCACCGTTGCAGAGGATTCAGGGGGAGAACCAATGCTGGGAGGAGCAGCGCGGATGCCGACCTTGATGCAGTGCAACTCAACGTACCGAAGTAATCAGGCTTGAGGAAGCTGGCAACAAGATTGTATGCCATGACCGGCTTGATGACTTCTTCCACATGCAGTTCCCAAGCCTGGTAGCTGTAAGAAGAGAAGCAGACAGCCTTGGGGGTTGAAGAAGACATGCTAGGTAGCAGCTTGGTGGACCAGTGGACTTGTTTAGAGTGGTAGCCCTTTTCTTCTAGAGAGCCAAGAGCCCTTTGTTGCCTTAAAGTAGCTGGTGAGCGGTGCTCACAGACAGGTTGGTCTTGTTTAGAGTCAGAAACCCTTTTCTTGTAAGAGCAGCAGGGCCCTGTTCGAGCGTACAAGTGTGGCTGACAGCCTGTAGGTGGCTTTGTGATGAAATCCCACCCAGGACTGGAGGGACTTGGTGTGTGTGGGGATGAAGAGAGAGAGAGAGAGAGAGAGAGAGAGAGAGAGAGAGAGAGAGAGAGAGAGAGAGAGAGAGAGAGAGAGAGAGAGCGAGAGAGAGAGAAGAGAGAGAGAGAGAGAGAGAGAGAGAGAGAGAGAGAGAGAGAGAGAGAGAGAGAGAGCAGTGATGATGGAAAAGGAGAGAGGAGTGAGAGGATGGAGAGAGAAGAGAGGAGTGAGTGGGCAGAGATGGAAGAGAGAGCAAATGGAGGAAGAGAGATTGGCTTGTTTTGCACTGGATTCTGTCAAAGCAGCAAGGAGGGGTTGGATACCTTGTTTGATCTCTGTGAGAGGTTTGCTGCTTTTATACTCCTGCAGGTTGGAGCCATCAGAAAACAGAGGGGAGCAGTGGGCTGCACAGCGCAGACCACAGAAATGAGATAAAACAGGCTGAGCACCAATCCCCAGTCTGGGCTAAGTACCCATTCAGGGCTGAGTACCACCCAGTGCTGGGCATCACTCAGAGCTGAGTACCACCAGGAACCAATTTACAGCTTGTTTGAGAAACAGTTGCTTGTAAATTGGTTTGGTTGTTTCCAAATCAGGAAGCTTGTTTGGGAAACAAGCCGCTTTTTTTCCTTGTTTTTAGAAATCCAATGATTGGTGCAATCTCTGGTGAGCTCAGTTTTTATCTCACTTTTAGAAATGCAGTGATTGGTGCAATCCCTGATTCCTAAATGCCTGTTGCATTGCTCAGATTGCACAGCACAGCAGGGAAGCTGGAATTCCAGATCAGAGAGCGGATTTCCGAAGCAGAGAGCGGAATTCCGATGCAGAGATTCCAGAGCATGGGGCAGTGGTACACTGCTTCTGCATGCTTGCTGTGCTGTGTTACATGTGCAGAGTGCGTAGTTTGAGCGTTTTTGTGCATGTTCTAATTGCATTGTTCCTACTGGTAGGATGAACAAAGCTAGAACAACAGCTGCCTTTGCCTATCTCTTTTTATTGAGAACAGATTAGCCCTTCCAAGCGCCCCATTCAAGTATTGAATCTACCGAGCCCTTCAAACACCCCATCCAATGTGATTGGATGGAGTTCTCAAAGGGATCATCAGTAACGGGCGTAGTGTACCCCATGGGTCGAATCTCAACAGGAATGTCTGTTCAGCTGGAGTGAGTGTGGAACCAAGGGTATCGAGTTCGGCCTGCAGGGCTGGGAGGGCTGTGGCTATCTTCTGGGCAAAATCGCGTTTCTGGTCCTCTGAAGCTGCCAGTTGAATAATGCGTCGACAGATGGTGTTGAAGGAGAAGGTTGTGTATGGGCAAAGGGCATGAAGAATGTAGCCGGGTAGATGGTCGGAGATATCAGGAAGGTGGGGGAAGTCATCTGGGGAAGGGATGTGGGTGGAGGTGATGTGGTGGAGGAAGGTGTCGGAGATCCAGATGCTGTCAAGGCGCGAACGGTAGGGTGAGATGGTGGACAAGTGGGAGAAGGCAGAGAGATTGGGGTTGGTGGCTCAAAACGTATCAGAGAGGCCACAAGCGGAAAGAGTAGGAAGAAAACCACGACGTGAGGGTGGTACAGGTTCAGCAGTGTTGTGATCAAGTGGGGAGACGAGTGCATTCCAGTCGCCGAACCAGTAAGCCGGGTGGTGTTGAGCGGAGTTGTGGTTGAGAAGATTGGTGCACCACTCCTGGAGGGGTGCAGTTTCAGGGGAATGTCGCGAAGCAGGCCAGTAAATGTAACGTAGAAAGAGGCGGCGATAGTGAAAGGAGAGAGTTATGGTGAGTCCTCTCATGGCGTGTTGGCTGGTCTCAGTGATGTGTCGGTAAAAGGAAGATGTAAGGATAAAGCCAACGCCAGCGTGTTTGGTTGTCGATGCATCAGTGAAGATGCCAATGAATTTTTTCGTGGAGTGGTGGCGGAGGGCATGGGTGGCGTTAACTGCAGAGCAGCCAGTCTCCTGAAGTGCAAGAACGAGCGAGCGTTCCAGTCGAAGTCATCCAGTCCAGGATGGAAGTGCATTTGAAGACAAGATTTCGGCCCACGTTCCAGGTAGCAAAGCAAGGGGGAGGGGGGGGAGGAGGAGGTTCAGGTAGGGGGGAGAGAGGTGGCATGGTGTATAGATGTATCCTGCGTTTTTTTTTTTTTGTTTTTTTTTTTATATGGATAAAGGGGATAATACACTATGTGCTATTCAACAAAAGAGAGCACCCTCGTGTGTAGCAGGGCAGGTGGGTTGCGAGCAATGGAATGTTGAGCAGATCTGAGCGTTGTCGTCAACAGCATGCTGGGGTCGCAGTCGCGAACGCGATCGCAAAGCGGTGGCGCTGTTGCAGTTGCAGTCGGGTGGTCGTTGTGCCAATTGGCGGAAGTTTTTTGGTTCTGTTAAGTGGAAAACAGTACTGATTTAATTCAACAGACACCTCTGCACACTAACTGCCCCTTGTGTTTGCCCTCTGTGTCCAACCCCCTCCAACTTAGGGCTTGTCTTTGACAGAGAGGGAGCTTTGCTCCATGGTGGTGGCTCCAACAGACCGAGGTCTGGGCACTTTCCCCCCACTCTCTTATTTTCTTCAGTTGGATTTGAGTGCTGCACTTAGTGCTGCTCCCTGGAGCTTGCTGCCTCTTGCGCCTCCACCATTGTTACTGGATTTCCCAGTCCACTTTGCCTTTGCCTTTTGCCTCCCATTGGGCATACTTTGTGTAAACAGTCTACTCTGAGTGAATGAGTGGAAGGAGTGAATGAAGTGGAGATGTGTTTGTGGGTGGTCCTTCTCCCCAACTTGGAGAGAAAGAGAAAAACTCTGTTATGAATAATTGATACATAATGATGATATTATTTGTCAACAGCGCAAGCCATCACCCAGATCTGCATTGGCAGTGGCTCGCTCTCCCATGGGCGTTGTGAGAACAATAACTTACAATCACAAGAGGTTCAGGTCTGTCTTGTGCCTCTTGCTGCTAACCAGTCAGTTTCACCTAACACTCAAGTTACTCAGACGATAATTGTAACTCAAGAGCAACAGGCTCTTCTCACTATCCTTGATATTGAAGTGAGCAGGAAACTTGACAATTAGTCTGATCAATTAGAACATTAAAACGAATTATGGGAGCAACTGGAATTGATCCCTCTTTCAGGTAGGGTCATGTGTTATATTTAGTAGGTGATGTGTCCTATGTCTCATAGTGAAGTAAGAGCTCAGAGAGACCTTACAGTAGTTTGCGAAATTGTTGGCACAACCTGATTTTTCAGCACAAAAAAAGTTCAATCAGTGGCCACTAAGTAAAAAGATTTTGTCGGCCAAACACCACTCCCGCCCACCAGATTCTCTCGAAATTCTTCTCGCCAATTAGTGGAAGGACTTGTCAAATCAAGTTCTGCAACTCGTGCATATGATTCGACCTCCACGAGATTCGATTGGGGTGGATTCACCATCGACTGACGACCACCCATCCAGCCCACCTGATCTAGTAGAGATTGATGATACCATCCTTCTCGATGGTGACAATCCTGATCATCTCAACGCCAAACAGCCTGACCCTCTCCCTGTCGTTCGTGACAACAGTCGCTTGAATGAATCAAGTGCTGTTGAAGACGGTGTTGTTGAGGACGGTGGCATACCCTTCGACAAGGCTGGTCCGCATGTCATCAACGGCAAGGGCGAAAAGCGACCGAAATTCACTGTCCAGTTGACTTTAACATTCCTCAGTCAGACTGGAGAAAGTAATCCGAGGGTTGTGACGACTGTCAGTGCCGTGGACTTCAAGTTTGACTCCACTCTTTCTTTTGAGAGCTTCACTCAAGAGGTCATCCGTGTGGCCCGCAGCGTGCCTAAGCTTGAACTATCTTCTGGGACAGATGGAGCCCCTCTACCAGAGAGCGTAATGCTCAATTGGTACGTTCTAAACGCTGCCCGCATTGGGGCGAAAAATAAGAGCATTCAGCAACTGCGATCGGACAACGAATGGGCACATATGTGGGATGTTCTGGAGGCTGGCAGTCGTAAACATGTGAACATTGACGTTACAATCAAGGTCGAGGTAGTACGCCCGTGATCTGCATTTTCTCCCTCCCCTGTCGTGCCATTCTCATCGTTACTGTTATTTTATAGGCCCATATACCGAAGCGACAGAAGGACAAGAGTGGAGCAAAGAAAATTGGGCCGGAAAAAGACTCAGCTCTGGACGAGAAAGAAACAAAAGTCGTTCGTGTGTACGAGCGTCTCAAAAGAACTCATGAGTGTGGATTGTGCTCCTCCGAGGTGCGGGCATGCTTTAGGTTTGCAAATGGAAATCATTTGCGCCTCTCGTTTGGCATGTTGCGAAGCTGGAGCTTGAAGATTGTGAGACTTACTCTGATTCTTCACTCAAAAACTAACAACCCTTCAACTCAGGTTGAACAAATGGATAAGCACAATTTTGCGACAGTAAATGATGCGAATGAGACCCAATTCAATGCAAAAGCCGAGGTGAATTTTTTATCACCGCCCAACGGAGGGGACTTTGATGCATATAAAAGTCGGCGCGTGGGTCAAAAGCGACAAGATGAGAGCGAAGAAGACATTGCGCAGCGGAGCTCCAAACGCAAGCGGATTGAGGGCGAATCGACTGGCAGGATGGCAGATCTGCAGTGGCCGTCCCCGCAATTCTATTCTTTGGGATCACAATCGTTCAACGCACCATTCTTTGGAGCTCCTTTTCCATACCCACTCTTCCCGGGATATCCATTTTTCTCCCCACCTGGGCTTCCAGCAAACACCACAATGCCAGGGATCGTTCCACACCATGCCGGGGATCCACGTTTGGACGCGATTACAGCTAACCGACCACCGCTTCAACCAGTTAATTTGACAAATCGGCCGCAAAAAAGGACAAACTACTCAGACTTCAATCCTGAGCCCTTCTTCGAATGGCTGATAAGTGTTGAGGCCCCCATTGATATGGTCCGACTTCGCAGTGCTTTTGCACAGGCTGGTGCCAATTTGGGGAACTTACACCAACTCCAAAATGAAGACTTGAAGGAGGCTGGGCTGAACAAGGGAGAATTTTTGAACTTACGGGAGTGGTTTGACGCATACATGACACAAAGGATCGAAAAGCAATAAAAAAGTTTCCTTTATTAGATGTATCCACAGCTTTCAATGCAACTCCTCGCAATTTCTGGTGTAACCACACGATAAACCACTTTTGAAAGTGCGGCCCATCGACCTTCTGACTCATCAAGGCCGTATTTGCGCATGTCGCGTTTCAGTAAGCCGAAAATCTTTTCGCATGGCATGAAGTCCGGACTGTATGGTGGAAGAAAGATCAAACGCGCTCCTAAGCAATCAACATTCAGTTTGTGTGTGTAACGAGAAATACAGGAGTGCTTACCCTTCTCCTCAACAGCGGCAAGTAAATCGGCGTTGTGGTGGATCTTGCAATTGTCAAGAACAAGCACAGATAATGGATTGGGGTACGCGTTCATAAACGGAAGCTAAGGATGCTGATAAGGTTAGTGTTATGAATCACCCTCTGGAAACCTCTGGAACCTTCTAGAACATTCCTTCATGGAACCTTCTGGAACCTTCTGGAACCTTCTAGAACATTCCTTCATGGAACCTTGTGGAACCTTCTGGAACCTTCTTTGCTTTCCTGACTTGTCTTGTTGTCATTGGTATCATTGGTATCATTGTATTACTAATTGCTCTTTCTGGAACTTTCTTTGAGTCTTGACAAGGAACACTCTCAAAAGGTATAAAAGGGGGATGGGGGACCTGTCCCATCCCTCAAGTGAATTATTGTTTCCAATACAATCATCACTCCTCTCAGTTCCTTGTCTGCCTTGTCCTGTCCTGCCCTGTTCCTGACATCATAATTCACTTCACCCTCTCCCACTACTCTCTGCCATCATGTCTGACCCAAACAACACCTTCCCTGATGCAACTGCCTTCCAAGCCTTGATGGACCAATTACAAGCCCTCTCAAGACAGACACACCAACTTCAAGAACAAGTCCTTCACCAGCAGCACCAGCTTCAACAACAACTTCACCAACAAGAACATCAAGCTCTTCCCCTGCCTCAAGCCAACCAAGCAAGAGAGCCCAAGGTTCCCAGCCCTGACAAGTTCACTGGGCTGGCCAAAGACCTTAGGAACTTCATGGCCACTGTGGAGAATGTCATCCTTCTCCAACCTTCAAGATTTCCCAGTGAGCAAGTCAAGGTTCTTTTCACAAGCACCCTCCTGTCTGGTCAAGCTCAATCATGGTACAGATCTCTCCCAAGCACACCCACCACCCTGCAAGAGCTCTGGGAGGGGCTGGAAGCTACCTTTGGTGACCCCTACGCATCTTGGACAGCAAGATCCAAGCTCAAGCATATCAAGCAAGGAAAGCAATCTTGTGTGGCCTACACCAACCAATTCAAGCAACTAGCCAGAGACTCTGGATACAATGATGCAGCTCTGATGGAGCTGTACCATGATGGTCTCCATGAGTCTATCCAAGACATGCTCTCCCAGTCTCTGGACATCCCTGAGACCTTGGAAGAGTACATTCTCCTTGCCATCAAGATTGACAACAGACTCTACTCCAAGAGGCTGAAGCAAAGACAAGTAGGAACTACATCAAGACCTACCCCAGTTCCTCAAGCTCTCACAGTTCCTGAACCCATGCAAGTGGATGCAGTTGAGACACTTCCTAAGGGTCCTCTGAGCCAAGAGGAGAAAACAAGGAGGGCCCAGCAGGGACTGTGTTTTTACTGTGGCTCCAAGGAGCATGCTGTCAAGGACTGCCCAAGGAAGAAGCACCCAAACTCCCAGGTCCAGGCTCACTGAGGGGCAATTCCCTGGACCCTCCTCCAAGCTGCCCCTGTTTCATCACCACCACCAGCACCACAAACACCTCAGATTCCAAGCCCCACCAACTCACCATGGATGTCAAGATTCAACTCTCACCCAAGTCAACCATCACAACCAAGGCCCTTATCGACTCTGGATCATCCTGCAACATCATTGATGCCACCCTTGCCAAGTCTTGTGCCATTCCCACCATTAAGAAATCCACACCCCTCAAGGTCCACTTTGCCAATCATGCTCTGTTCAAGGAAATCAGCCATGAAACCAAGCTAAACCTCCACATCCAAGACTTTCCACCATCCATGGTCAACCTGGAAGTATTGGATCTTGGCTCACCCACATTCTCTGTCATCCTGGGATTACCATGGCTGCAAGCCCAGAACCCTGACATTGATTGGGTCACTGGTCAAGTCCAACCTCCACCAATTGGAACAGTCACCCAAAACTCAAGTCAAGCCTCCAAGTCTCATGCTCGCAAGACCTTGATTCAAGGTTCACAGCCAGGTATTAAAGGTCAACCACCAAAGACTCCAGTGTCACCCTGCAGTTCACAAATCCCAGCCAAGACTCAAGTTCCACAGTTCACAGTTCACAGTCAAGATTCAAGTAGAGCTCACAGAGCTCACAGTCATGGCCAAGTCTGTAGTTCACAAGACCCACAGTCAAAGATTCAAGTACCACAGTTCACAGTCCAAATTCAAGATTCAAGCTCCACAGCTCACAGCCTTTGCCAAGAACAGAACCCTCAGTCAAAGATTCAAGAATCACAGTTCCCAGTCAAGAATTCAAGCCCCCCCACTGATGAGCACAGAAGGACAGACCTTGCACCTGAAGGGGGAGATGGTTTCACCCCACCATCCAAGACACACCTTTCACTGTTTCCTGACAGTGTGTGGGCCCATGCTATTTCCAAGGACCCCAAGCCTCACAAGATTCAAATCAGCCAAGAGGAGGAAAAACTTGAGATACTCAAGACAAGGCATGATGCAGCAACAGCTGGACACCCAGGAGAGCACAAGACATATGAGCTTGTTTCCAGAGACTTCTACTGGCCAGGCATGAGGAAGTACATCAAGAACTATGTCAGCAGCTGTGAAACCTGTCAAAGAAACAAATCCAGCAGACACAAGCCCTATGGACTTCTGGAGCCCCTCCCAATTGCCATCAGCCCTTGGTCATCAATATCCATGGACTTCATTGTGAAACTGCCCCCATCCCATGGATTTGACTCTATCCTTGTTGTCATCTGCAGAAGGACAAAGTTGGCCCATTTCATCCCCTGCACTGAGAATATAGATGCACAAGGAACAGCAGACCTGTTTTTGCAGCACATATTCAGGCTCCATGGGCTGCCTCAGTCAATCGTCAGTGACAGAGGACCACAGTTCAGATCTCAATTTTGGAAAGCACTCACAGCAGCCCTTGGAATCAAGTCTCAACTGTCAACTGCTTATCACCCTCAGACTGATGGACAAACAGAAAGAACAAACCAGACTCTGGAGCAGTATTTGAGGTGCTATGTCAGCTATCAACAGGATGATTGGCCCACCCTCCTTCCACTGGCAGAATTTGCTCTCAACAATTCTCTCCACTCAAGCACCCAGCTATCTCCTTTCTTTGCAACCTATGGCTTCAATCCAAGAGGAGATCTTCTGGGACAAGAGACCCTATCCAATGTCCAAGCTCCTGCTGCGGCTTCACACTTACATAAGCTCAAGATCATCAGCACCTTCCTGGACTCCACCCTGAAGCAAGCCCAAGAAGATGCCTCAAGATTTGCCAACACTCACAGAATGGACCATGCCCTTGCTGTGGGTCAGCAAGTTTGGCTTCTGAGGAAGAACTTGCAGACCAAAAGACCAAGTCCCAAGCTAGACAACCTCAAGTTGGGTCCTTTCAAGATCTTGGAGCAAATCAATCCAGTCACCTTCAAGCTGGATCTCCCTGCATCCATGAAGATCCACCCAGTTTTCCATGTCAGCCTTTTAGAGAAGTTTGTGGCCAATTCCATTCCAGGCAGAGTTGTTCCTCCTCCTCCTCCAGTTGAGGTAGAAGGTGAAGAGGAATTTGAGGTTGAACAAATCTTGGATGCCAAGTGGTTTGGAAGGACACTCAAGTTCCTTGTTAAGTGGAAAGGTTACTCAGATGCTGACAACACCTGGGAGCCTGAGTCAAACCTCACTCACTGCCAAGACCTTCTGCTCGAGTTTAAGACCAGGTACCCCACCAAGTTGCAGAAGAGGCCTAAAAGGGGGAGATGATGTTATGAATCACCCTCTGGAAACCTCTGGAACCTTCTAGAACATTCCTTCATGGAACCTTCTGGAACCTTCTGGAACCTTCTAGAACATTCCTTCATGGAACCTTGTGGAACCTTCTGGAACCTTCTTTGCTTTCCTGACTTGTCTTGTTGTCATTGGTATCATTGGTATCATTGTATTACTAATTGCTCTTTCTGGAACTTTCTTTGAGTCTTGACAAGGAACACTCTCAAAAGGTATAAAAGGGGGATGGGGGACCTGTCCCATCCCTCAAGTGAATTATTGTTTCCAATACAATCATCACTCCTCTCAGTTCCTTGTCTGCCTTGTCCTGTCCTGCCCTGTTCCTGACAGTTAGTCACCATTCGAAAGAGCTTCTAAAAATACAAACCACTCGAGATAAGATGAACTCATTGAAAGTCTCAGCGTCGTAACTCCCCTTCACAACGCCGACAGAGAGCAATCCAAACTCTGACACCGCTGGCAAAATCGAAAACCGATCTCCTCGAACAAAAACCTGATCTTTTTGAGGCTGCTGACCTTTGAGTCCCCACCCACGTCGCCTTTGCACTGTTCTTTCGTCTTTCGAGCTTTCGTCAAGGAATATAAGCTGATCGTGGTGATACTCCCGCGCAACCATATTCATGAACTCTGCCCTTTTGAGGCTGTTTCCCTCAGCGGCGAGTTTTTTAAGCTGCTGGTTTGTGTACCCAGCACGACAGAGATATCGAAAGACAGTGGCTTGGTGGAGGACAATATCTCGGCGAAGTGCAAGCTTCAACTTAAGTTCGCCGAGATGGAGGTCGGGGTTCTCGAGGACAAGGGCTTCTAGGGCGTGAATGTCGACCCGTGATGCCTTCCGCTTACGCCCAGGCGAATTGAGGTCATGTCTCGGTCGATCTACTTGTCCTGTTCTGTTGAACAAAGCCAGAACTCTGAAGAAGGTGCGCCTGGAAAGAAAACCTTGAAGGATCCGGACGATTGATTTCTGACTGAATCCCAAATCCCGAAGCTGGATGGCAAGAAGCTTCACTTGAGGACTAATCTTTCTGAAGGCCATGCTCGTCGCAGCGCTGCGGCGATGTGATCGAAGACAACTGACAAGTCCTTCCACTAATTGGCGAGAAGAATTTCGAGAGAATCTGGTGGGCGGGAGTGGTGTTTGGCCGACAAAATCTTTTTACTTTGTGGCCACTGATTGAACTTTTTTTGTGGCGAAAAAACAGGTTGTGCCAACAATTTCGCAAACTACTGTAAACTATGGCGAACACGTTATGTGAGATACTTGAGACTCATACCACCACCCGCAACTACAGAGCATAGCTCCACAATCCCTGTCTTCTTGGGGAGCTGGAGGTGCGGCAGCCAATCTTGTTCCGCTTCTTTGGATCTTGGTGGGAGGCTGACAGCCCCAGCCATCCACGTAATTCGTGCGTGGGATTTTTCGTTTTTTGTGGCACCATCACTGGCAGAGGCCGCGGTTCAGCGAGCGCCAAAATCCCTGAACCAAAAAACAACCCCCAACGAAGGAAGGAAGGAATGCGATCGACCAACTTCTTTCGCGCCGCGCTACGAACGGCGGCATCGGCCCCGTCCGCTACCTTTTCGCCTGCGACACCAAGTGCCTTCTCGGGGGCCGTTGCTGCTCTCGGCGGCGGACCTCTGGTGTGCCGTTTCTCAACAGCTCCAGCACCAACGCCGACACCGAGTGGGCCGTCACTATTTGCCGCGCCGCGGTTGGAAACGCGATCTGCCGGCACCGCCAGCACCGGCGCGGGTTTTGGTCCATCGCCCGCCTTCGCCGCAGGGTCCCCCTTCTTTTCGCCAACAACTGGATCCTCCATCGCTGGTGTTGGTTCCACGATTGGAGAAACGTTGCCGTTGGGAATACCTGCGGCTGCGTGTGTGGGACCACTCGTTGGGCGTGGGATGCATGTATTTATGACCTGGGTCTTCGAGGACGACCGGTACGTTCAACATCAGCGGTTTATTAGGCGGGGGGGTGGGGAAGGGGGGTTGTGCGCGTCAGCAGCTTTCCGTCTGAAGTGGGCTTCAAGTGACGCGTGCACCGATGCAGCGTCGGACCTCAACTGACGAATCTTCCTCCACCCCATTTCAAAACACCAAGTTGCTGACACCATTCTTTCCGCCCAACACAACACCACTTTCCACTTAAACACCAAACGACCGATTTTGCCCTGGCCCCGCCATCATTCATATGTGATCTTTTTTGCCGTATGCCCCCAGAAGGTTTGTCCTGTTGATTCACTTTCACTGCCCTCCGTATTGTAAAATTAATTCGTATCCAGCTGACTCCCCATCACCCATTCTTTCCTCCTTCTTCTGCAATGTCTTCTCCGGCGCGAACACGAAACCGCCCTCCGTGGCTGGACGGTTACACAAATACAAACCTCTCTTCTCCGAACTTCACTGCCTGTTATTGTTCCGCTTCCAAAGATGACTTTCTTAGACGACCAATAGAGTAAAGAAAAAAATGACCACGTCAATTGCTTTCTTTCTTTCTTTTTTTTCCTCTCTTTCTATTATTCTTTCTTTCTCTTTTCACTCTTTCCTTCCTTTTTGCATTTTCAACACGATCGGCGCATATGCCTCCGAATCCGCAACACCATCACCATCGCTCGTCGCTTAAGCAGAACAATAAGGCGTTCAAGTCGCGGCATGCGTCGAAAGGGTCCATCAAAGCCAAAAACAAGGGTAATGAACGAGGGGCAAGAAGCAGCGGGGGAGCGGGGGAGCGAGGGACCGCCCTCACCTGAGCCAACGGAGATCAATGGCGGTTAACAGAACTAATTCGTCGAAAACGTCAGGACGTGTTGAGAAGAGCCCAAAGGCAACGTCCATATCCAACTCGCTCTCGTCAAAGAAGGCAGATCGCCGCAACGCCGCCAAAATTGAGCAGGCGAAGAAGCGGAGCGAACTAGCGTCCAACATTAGACTGTTCACTGGCCCCAACGCTCCACCGAAAGTCGTTGTAAGTTTTTAGAGTGATGAGCTCAGCAACCACGGCAAGTCTGCTAACATCTGCAATCTGCCGTTGCGCTCTAGGCAGTTGTCCCGCTTTGCCCAGACGTTGATCCACTTCAAGTTGTTGTCGACCTGCACACATGCCTGGAACTCTCCTGCCAGTCGCAACCGGTGGGACCGGTCACTCTTTCGTAAGAGTAAAAAATACCACTAGCTCCAGAACTAAAATGTCGCCTTCTTGATCGATGCGCTGGATGATCAGTGTTGAGCGTTTCAAGCAGAAGTTGAAGATAGTTCCAGTGTCCAGAAGACTGATGGATATTTTGGATGCAGTTCGCGTTTCCGACTTCGTGATACTGCTGATGTCGGCGGCCGTCGAAGTTGACGCAGAGGGCACCCTAGCCTTGACAGCCATTAAGGCGCAGGGTGTTCCGTTACTTCATGGTGTTGTGCAGGTGAGTGCCAAGTGTCGTGCGTTTGCTTTCGGATTGCTTCGTCCGCTCGGTCTAGGTTCATAAAAGCTTTAGCACTTGGAGAATGATTCTCCAAAAATGCAGGCAGCAGTGAGAAAATCCCTTCTCAGCTACATGGAGGCGCATTTTCCTGGATCGGATTCCAAACTGTTTTCAACTAGCCAAACTCAGGTTGGTCGAGCTCTCACGTTGAATGCGCGTTGAAAATTGACTCGAGTCAAGGAAGCAATATCTCTTCTGCGAAGCATTACCTCCATTCGTCCAAAGCCCGTCGTGTGGCGGGACCAGCACTCGTACGTTGTGAGCGATGCACTCGAATTCCAAGAGACCGATGGCGAGAGCGGGATCGGAATCCTGAAAGTTATGGGACACGTTCGCGGCCAGAGCTTGTCGGCGAATCGCTTGATTCACATCCAAGGTTTCGGAGACTATCAAATTCAGAAGGTCTGCGCACGACCTCGGGCCATGGAAGTCCTATTAAGACGTTATATTTTATTAATAGATCACGTCGTGCCCCATTGTTCGAGGAAACGGGGAGGTTGTCGACCCCGTGGATCTGCAATTCCCGCACCCAGAGCTTCAGGATTCTCTTGTCGCTGAAAACGAACCAGATCCAATGGACGGAGAGCAGACTTGGCCAACGGACGAGGAGATTGCAGAAGGGGACGCGAACGTAGCCAGAATAGAACAACTTCGGGCCGAAAGAAAAAAGAAGCTTCTGCGAGTCCCCAAAGGTACTTCAGCGTATCAAGCTGCGTGGATTGTGGACGAGGCAGAGAACGGGGACGAAGGCGAGGACAGTAGCGGGGAGAACGGCGACGACTTCGACATGGACGACGGCGAAGATGAGGGGGAGAGCGATGAGGAACGAGCCGGGAGTGGCGAAGAAGCCGAGGACCAGAGTGAAGAAGAGTACGAGGAAATTGAGCCGGAGTCGAAGCTTGACGATTTTGATGTTGGTTTCAATGTTGCGGATGACGAGCGGCAGTTGAGTGTGATTGTAATTTAACTCAACTCCAAACGGTTGCATATTCATCCCGTATGCAGATATAAGGAATACCTTGCCGAGAAAAAGAAGCGCAAAGAGGAGGAAGACGACCTGCAGTTCCCGGACGAAGTCGACACCCCACGCGAGATTCCTGCCCGAGTTCGCTTTGCCCGATACCGTGGGTTGAAGAGTTTCCGCACCTCTCCTTGGGATCCATACGAAAATCTACCCCTTGATTACGCGCGTATCTTCCAATTTGAAAATTACAAGCGAACGCGATCCAAAGTGCTGAAAGACCTTGCGCTTGGGGAGGATCAGTGGGAGGGAGTAGACGTGGGTCGGAAAGTGATTGTCTGGATAACCAACGTTCCAAAAGCTGTTATGGGTAAGAAATTCTTGTCCGTGGTGATCACTTCTAACCGAATTGGCTTTAGAAACCCACAACCCCCGGCTGCCTTTCACCATTTTCTCGTTGCTCCCACACGAGAGGAAATTCACTTTGGCCTCGTGCAATATTCATCGAGTTGATCACACCAATGCACAATCAGCACGGACAATTCGATCGAAGGATCCACTAATTCTATGGAGTGGATTTCGAAAGTTTGAGGTTCGGCCTACTTTCTCGGAGACAAAAGGCGGAAGCAATGGCGTGTTCCGTTTCGAGCGATACTTTCACCCCAATAAGAATGTACTCGCGAACTTTTACGGTCCCATCGCATTCATGAACGAGCCAGTTCTCGTTTTCCGAGCGTCTGAAATGGAAGAGGGTAGGAACACTTGTTTTTTTTCACTCGGCTCTAGCTACGGCTGTTCCTCACCCGCCACCACCATCCTTCCCCGGGCATAACGCAGTTCCCACCCTTGTTGCTACCGGTCACTCTGTTCCACCTTCACCGCTACGAATCGTCGCAAAGCGAATCCTTCTAACTGGCCACCCATTTAAAATTCATCGCCGTTCGGCCGTCATACGGTATATGTTCTTTGACCCGCAGGACGTTGAGTACTTCAAGCCTATCCAGCTCCACACAAAAATGGGGCTTACGGGTCACATCCGGGAGTCCCTAGGCACCCACGGATACATGAAGTGTTTGTTTGGGGAGCAGATCAAGCCGCAGGACACGGTGTGCCTGTCGCTGTACAAGCGAGTGTTTCCAAAGTGGAACACTCAAACGTGGGTAGACGACGGCGCCGGGCGATCCGGCTGGGCAGCAGCTTCAGGCAAGGACGGGGACGGTGAGTGGCCCGTCGAGCGGGCACTTACAGGAGAAGCTGGGGGCGCTTCTGCCAGTGCGATGATGACTGACTGAGGAATGATCAACCATAAATAAAAACAGAAAAACACTAATCAAATGGAGTTGAAAGAGAAAAGGAAAGAAAATGAAAAGAAAGAAAACTAAACGTCAAGACGAAAGAAGATGTCGTCAGAGTTCGGAACAGTCAAGGTGATGCAATCAATGAACTATAAGGAAGCGACCGGCGGCAGGCGGCGACGGCGGCCGCGACACAGTCGCTGGCTGGCGCAGGCATCGACGCAAAGACAGCACAGTTATTCCACTCCGTGCCCACTTTCCCCTCACCCAAGCACGCCCTTGCCTTTTCTTGTTAACCCTGGTGCGCAGCAATCATCGGTTTCTAATCTTTCTTTCTTGGCCGACCAAAAAACGGGGGAAAAAAACGACAAAAAAAAAAGGTTGCGGTCATCGGTGGAAGGTATGCATCCCCCCCGTCGTCGTTGTCCTGACTGTGTTTGAGTCGTGTGCGTCGGCGGGGTCAGTCCCTTTGCCGACACTGCAGCCGCGCGCACGGATGTTCACCCAAATGACAGATTCACACTCACACGTTTCATTTCTGTTTCGCCCTTTCTTGTCTTTCCTTTCCTCCTTTTCTCCGCCAACGTTTCACAGCGGCCTGTACAGCTTGGAGGGTCTGCAGGTCCTGGGCGAGGTTAACCCCGAAACGCCGTGGGGATTTCCTTCGGACAAGCTTGTGATTTGCCAGACGGATGCGGGCGACAAGGTCGCATTCCTGGCCCGGCACGGCCGCGGCCACTACCTGAACCCTTCCGAGGTCCCGTCGCGGGCCAACATTGCGGCGCTCAAGAGCATTGGCGTCGAGGCCATCATTTCGTTCTCGGCCGTCGGGTCGCTGCGCGAGGAAATCGCGCCTCGCGACTTTATTCTGCCGTCGCAGATCATCGACCGCACCAAGGGCATCCGGCCGTCTACGTTTTTTGAGAACGGCGTGACGGCCCACTGCATGTTTGCCGACCCGTTCGACGCCTCCCTTGCGCAGCTGATCGGCGAGGTCGCCACGACGGCGACGCCGTCGGTCAAGTTCCACGCGGATCGGACGCTCGTGTGCATGGAAGGCCCCGCCTTCTCGACGCGGGCCGAGTCGCACCTGTACCGGTCGTGGGGCGGCGACATTATCAACATGTCAGCGCTGCCAGAGGCCAAGCTCGCGCGCGAGGCGGAGATTGCGTATCAGATGGTGTGCATGAGCACCGACTACGACTGCTGGAGGGTGGATGAGGAGGCGGTGACGGTCGCGGCGGTGATGGCTACGATGCAAGCGAACGTGGTGACCGCGCGGGACCTGCTTGTTCAGCTGCTCCCCAAGGTCTTTGCCGCCCTGCACGGTGGCTCGCTCAAGTCCGTCTCTGCGCTGAAGGGGTCGATGCGCTTTGCGATCATGACGGCACCGGCGAAGCGCAACCCGGAGACAGTGGAAAAGCTCAAGTACATTCTGCCCGCCGACTACTTTTAAGAAAGGTTGTCAAAGGAACCGCAAGGTTTCCTTTTTTTTTTTTTCTTTCTTTTTTTTTCTTCGGTTTGTTGTTGTTGGTGGTGTTGTTGCTTGTTGTTTGTTGTGGAGGGGCAAAAGACATTTGTTTGTTGTTCGTCCGTGGTCGAGTTTCAATCCACCACCACTTTCCCTCCCATTTGTCCTTTTTTTGGAAATGAAAGCAGGGTCAGTCCGTTTCTTCTGTTTTGTTCCTCAGGAGGGGAACAAAAAAAAATACCAAACAAGACCAAAGAAGAAAAAAAAAAAAAAAAAAAAAAAAAAAAAAAAAAAAAGGAAGGCCAGGTTCGTAGTTGCGCAACAAGGGCGGATGGGAGGGTGGCGAGACGGGAGGCTGTGCTGGACAGGACAGAGACCGAAGCGAGAGAGAGAGACGGCGGAGGAGAGAGAGAGAGAGAGAGAGCGAGAGCGGCATGCAAGCGTGCGAGCAAGAAAGGAAGCTCGTCCTCCCCTCCCACCACTTTCCCCTTCCTCTTCCCCCCATCCATCAAGCTTCTCCATGCATTTCCCCACCCCCGCCACCCCCCAGCGATTCGCGCGGGGGCCGCTGTTGCGCTGCCCGGCTCTGCTGTCGGTGATCGGAAAGTCTTCCTCTCCTCCTCTTTCGGCATCACCGTGTTTCTCAACAGCATGCAAAGGAAGTGGCTAATCGGTTTTCTCCGTTGGACACCCTCCTTCCCACCCCCAAGCCACAACCACCTCATCTCTTTCTCCTTTATTAACGCATCCGAGCAACCCTCGCTGGCAGCATGCCGCCGAAGCAGACAGCCGCCGTAAATAAGAAGGGTATCTTCGTTTTCAACAGAATCCCCGCATCTGTCAAGTCAGGGTTCGTACGGCGTCATCTGGGCATCAGCATCTGTCCTCAATAACATTTCCGCGATAGGGAACCGCTCCGCGCTTGGCTCGATCTTCGTCTCGGTGCAAGTGTCACGGCCGACGACAGTGTTACGTTTGAAGTCGTTGGAATTGCAAAAGTCTCCTGGGTCGTTCGCCCTGATTCCGAGTTCGCCACCGATGCCGATCGAATGGCTGGAAAGAGCCGGCGCGTGCAGAGCGAAGATGAGTTTTGGGTGAAGCGAGCGAACTTGACTGGCCCGCAGGTGAAGCACAAGTGCCTTTGATTTCCACTTCCTTAAAAGTTGTCTTGTATGGATCAACCTGCAGACCTTCGACAAAGGCGATCACTCCTACTTTCAAACAATACCGCTGGATGCCAACCTATTTCCCTCAACTTCTTACAAAGATCCCATCACGGAAGAAGAGTTCACCGTGCGCTACATTGTGCGAGCCAAGTTGCCGTCTCGTGACGATCCCATCGAGTTGGAAAAGCCCATCGAGATCCTCCCCCCCGAGCTCGACGTTGCTGTTTTCGCGCCACTCAGCGTCACAGACAAAAGCCCTAGAGGAATCTCCTATTCTCTACGATCTCGTTGTGGACAGTGGATCCCAAAAACGCCCGCAACGCTTTTTTACTCGTTAAAGGCTCCTCCCAACGCGGATGTTGCAGTCGTGTTCCTTGAGCTTCTCCAACGCGTTTCTCTTCCTGGACCACAGAGCGTCGAGCAGCGGGTACCTCTTGAACGAATCATCGCCAGCTACTCTCTTCCCGGTTGTCGACCAAGCCAATCATCCGACTTGACTCTTAAGCTGGACCTTCCACCCTCACTCCCACCAAGCATGGCCATTGGACCTATCGACATTTCTTACGAAATTCGAGCCGTTGCGTTGTTCCCTCCTCCGGTTCCTGGAATGCCGGCAATTCCCGAGTTCCTTGGACCAACTGCAGTGTACGTGCTCCCAGAGGTCCAGAAAGTAAGAAGGCCAGCTGGTTACGATGATGTTGATGAAGACGCCCAAAGCGGCGTGGAGCCGAAAGTTCTGTCACTGCCATTCAACCCTCCTGCCGCGACCCCTCCTCCGCCACCATCTCCAGCTCTCTCCCCAACACAAGGGCGCTTTGGTTCAATGCCGCATAATATGGCCCCCTGGCAACCGGGCATGACAGCCGGCCAACCTCCGATGCCGATGAATAGCCCGGTGTTCCCCGGCTTCCAGCCAGGCTTTCCAACAATGTCTGGTATTCAGCCGGGAATGCAGCCGGGAATGCAGCCGGGCATGCAAATGCCAGGCGCTTTCCGTCCACTCCCATCTCCTGCGTTGGGACCGCTCCCTCCTTCAGCATTCCCGGGCTACACGGACCACACTGCGTCCTCTCCTCCCTCAACGTTAGGGCACATGCACGGGCTGAACAATCGGATGTCGAATATGAGTCTCCAGAGTGGCTCCCCTGCACAATCTCACTCCTCCATGGGTTCCGTACCGCCAACAATGCCCCTCAGCGCGGAATACATTGAACGAATGCGCAAAGAAGAGCTAGAGCGACTGGAGAAGGAAAAAAAGGCAGCCGCCGAGGAAGCCGAATTGCGTCGCAAGGAGAAAGAGCAAGCTCTTGCGTGGGAAAAGGAGAAGGCCGAACGCGAAGAACAGGCCCGTCGAGAAGCAGAGAGATTACAGCGGGAAACTGCCGCAGCCGAAGAAGCTCGCCGTTTACAGGAAGAGCACCAACGGATGCAACGAGAAAAGGAGGAACTCCAGCGACGATTGAAAGAGGAGGAGGAAAGAATCCTGCGAGAGCGTGATGAGCTGAAGCGAAAACTGCAGGAAGAGGAGGAAGCGCGCCTTCTGAAGGAACGGGAAGAAGCCGAGCGGCGGCAGAGGGAGGAGGAAGAAAGGGCGAAACTGGAAGCGGAACAACGACAGCGTGAGGCTGAGGAGAAGGTAAGGCAGGAAGAATTGGAGCGCGAAAAGCGACTGTCCACTCTACGCAATCTGGAGCTGGAGAAAGCAACTTTGGAAGAGCGGAGGCGGCTGCAGGAAGCTCAGTTTGAGCTTGAGCGGCTTCGGCGCAGCGAAGCTCTGGCCGCAGAGAAAGCATCAGCCCTGTTGGAACTTGAGGAACAAAAGGCCAAGGCCGAGCGCGAACTTCTCCGCAAGCAGCGAGAGGCTGAGGAGGAACGGATTAAGCTACAGGCCGAACTCGAATTGCAGAAGAAACGCGCTGAGAACGAAGCACTTCGGCAGGAGCTGGAGCGACTGAAGCGTGCTTCAATGGCCCGCCCTACCCCCCCACCGTCCGAGCCGACCTACGCCCTGGGGAACGTGTCTTCGTCGGCAGCATCTCCGCATACGCCTATCTACGCAGCCAAAACTTCTGACATTTACAATGCGCCTCCCGCTGCGAAAAACCCAGCTTCGTCAGCCGGACCATCATCACCCACGTCTCCACCTCGAATCCGCCTGGCTGACGCGGTAACCCGTGCGATGGAAAGCCTTCCAGAACGCGCTGTGGCGTTGCCACGCAGAGCACCGACGGTTGCACCTGAATCGGTGAACGACGACATGATCCGCAAGGCGTATGTGAAGGCCCTTGAAAGCTACCGAGATCAACTCCTGCAGCATCTGACGGAGCACGGATCCCCCATGGTTGGGAAAGAACGCCAGAGTGTTCGCGACGAGAAGCTGCAAGAAGCTTACGCCACAATCCGAAAGAGCCCCAAATCTCAAAACATCATGGAAGTCCTTAAGGTAAGTGGTGCAATTTTTTTCGTACCGTTGACCAATCTCGCCACTTTCCAGACCGAGATGCGACAAGCGGAGACAGAATTGTCAGAGGCTTACGAAATCACAGCATTCCAGTCCCTAGTAGATCGCATTACGGAGGCTAAACATCACTTGACTCAGGGCATTGACGCTGGTGTTGTCATTAAGGAAAGCGACTTCGAAAGCGAGTGTGCGTCATTCCTGGACTCTCTCAAGTCTGGCACAAGCTCAAACCTGTCTGTTGCCAAGTGGGAACAAGCGGAGAAGCGGTTCAAAGAGGATGTGCACGATCCTCTCCTCCGCCGTTTGAAGGAACGAGCTGCGAAAAGCACGCCAACACCCCAACCTGCGCCCGTGGCTCCACCAAAACCCGCACCAACGCCCTACTCGCCATACAAAACGTCTCCAGGTGGTCCACCGACCGTGTTCGCCCCTGCTCGCCCAACGCAGTATCAGTATCCCGCAGCAACGGGCTCGTACACCACAGCTCCTCAACCGGTTTACGTTAAAGACCCCAGACTCTGCACGCGTCCAACTTGCCAGAACCAAAAGCGTCCGGGCCTTCCATACTGCAGCTCCAGTTGCGAACGAATGCACATTGCCCAGCAGCAAGCGCAGAAAAAATGATTTTTGGGGGCTTCCTTCTTCTCTTTTCATAGTTTTGCTTGTGGTTGCATCTCTTATGGTTGGTTGATCATTTCGGCGGCTCTTCACCCTCTACTCCAATTCCGAACGAAAATTTGCTTTTGCCGCCTCGAAAAATGACATTTTATTCACAACCACATTCCTCGTTCCCGAAAGCATAGGGGGAGGTAACGAAACACGGTGGGCTGTGGCCCAGGCTGTAGATAGATAAAGGTGGGACGGAACGACTCCATCTTTTCCGCCATAATTGCGGTCGACCAGTATATTTTATGTCTCATTGATATTATCACAGAAAAATCTCTTTTCCGCCTTCGTCCACAAAGCCGCCAGAGTCAACGCGTCACCTTGCTCAGCGGAAGATAGCCCCATCTGCGAATCTGCTCCGCCGAAGGCTTCGATGGCGCCTTAGGCGTCTTTGGAGGGTCTGGCCCGAAGCGAGCCGTCACTGGATCGACTGGCTGCTTCTTCTCCTCTTTCGGCTGCTCAATCTTTGGCAGAGTGATGAACTTTAAGAGGTTGTGATACATGCGAGACGCGCCCTGTAAAAAAAAAAAAAGAATGGGACTAAGTACAACTTCAACGGGAATGAATGAATGACGAGAAAGCAAAGCAAGCGGTTGGTTAGCGGCCACGGTGTCCTCACATTGAAGTATGGCAAAATTAACCATAGGAGAAAGAGTAACTTGAAAAAGTAGTAGAACGGAAGCATCGTAAGCAGAGCCTGCATTGATTTCCCGTAAATAACAATTATTCAATAAGTTGAAAAGGAATGGGAGCAAATTGGTTCTTTATAGCATACCTGATCCGTGAACTCCACAAGAGTAAGGAAAGAAAATATGACCCAGAATGATAGCCTGGCAGAATAGTCATTCAGGGGGCCACAAGTGTACCGCAGCGTCAATTCAACGCTATATCCTCTCACCACTTTTGGTACTCTTCCTTTTTGCCGTTCTCAGCGGCCCGTAAGCTCTGAATGGCGGGGTACATAAATCCCAGCGCGTGGGTCAAAAAATTCGCGCACACGTTGGCAATGATGAGGACAACAAGTGCAATCGATGCGAGGGCATATAAGAAGATTTGAATGCGATGAAACTTTGTGAGCGTCTCCAGCTCGTGCATGCCGGGCACCTTTTTGAGCACATCGTCGAGCTGAGGACGTGAATAATTCGATGGGTAAAGAGCGAGGACGGAATGAGACCAGAGCGTACCAAGTTCACGGCCTTCTTGCCGAATTCTAGGGCCTGCTGGAACGGCGTAGGCTTGGACTCCTTCTTGGCCTCATCCTTCGCATCTGTTGGGACCGACCTTGCACTGTTGGGTTTCTGCAGCGCCGCAGCCGCTGCGGCTGCAGCGGGGTGAGGATACTTGTCCTTTGCGCCACCGTCCTTGCCACCGCTGCCCTTTTCCTTGCTACCGCCACCACCACCACCCTTGTCCGCGTGCTGCTCCTTCTTGGATTCCTTGTCCTTGCCGTCGTCTTTCTTGTGCGGCGTTTTTTTCCCGTCCTCTTTGGCCATTATGTAGCGCCTTTTTTTTGAAGCTTCGTTCGCACCGATGCTGCGGATTAGCCGACACCAATCCCCGTGGCGACACCTTCCGGCCACTCACAGTCACCCCAATTCGCTTTCACGCGGTGGCGATTGCGGCGCGTTTTGTGAGCGATGGAAAGAGGCCTTGTGTTGGTGAGTGTCGTACGTGTGCAAAGCCGGTCGACCGATCGTGGTAGAGCGCTCGAGGAGGAGCGGAGATCGGAAGGGGCGAAGGAGGTGGGGAAGGGGTCGAGAGACCACGCTGGGAACGTGCTTGGAGTCCGCGAAACGCGGATGTTCTGTTCGTTTTATTTGCTGTTGCACATGGAACGCAATGGCGACGTGCCCAAGCTCGCTCCAAGCGGGATGTGGGCAGGGTCGGAATTTGAAACTTAAAAAGGGATGCACAAGCAGACCGGGATTCGAGAATGGACCGAACGATGCAGTCATGAGGCGCAGGAGGGAGCTTTGGGCAGAAAGAGACGTAAAGACGAGAAGAATTACATAACAACCCTACACGAAAAACGTGGGCGCTTGGGAAGGGATCAAACTCGCTTCAAGAGGACAAATTCTTTGCCAACTCCAAGGGAAAACGGTTGCTTGACAACATGAAGCGCCGGGGAGGTGGGTCCGCAAGGGGAGCTCCAAAGCCACTCGCTGCCGCAGGGGGTGCGATCCCTGCACGCGCATCAGCGCCAGCTTCAGCATCAACATCAGCACCAGCATCGGCAACGACAGGATTGCCGTCACAAAGCGTGGTTCTGGCAGGATCGAAGCATGCCCGAGACGGCCAAGTCGCCGGCGAGGACGGTGCCGCCGCAGGGTTGGTTGGCCAACCCAGCACCCCAAGGACTGCAAGGACAGCGCCTGTGAGCGCGGCGCTGATGGCGACGCCGCCCAGCATCAGCAGAAATGCGCACCGAGGAAGCGGCGAAAGTGGGCGACCGCCTAAGCGGCAGGCAACTATCACGAGCATGTTGACTCCGCGCGCGACGCCGTCTGGCGCGTCCTCCTCGACCAGAGTGCACCCGCGGTCGCCGCTTCGGCCTATGCGCGAGTTGGCCGATGCGAGGCCACGAGGTGCGACAACCGAAGACTTTGAGGAGGACGAGCAAGAGCGATTTGACGCTTTCGACGACGAGGAGGACGATGATCTCGCGAACGAGAGCGACAACGACGACCAAATTGCAGTGCTCCAGTCTCCTCTTCGGCGCCGTTCAACTGGCGTGGCAAAAGTGCTCTCGCTGCAGCCAAAACGTGAGTTTGAGGGCAACTGGTATTTGCACAGTGTGCTTTGTGGAGCTAAGGCTGGACCTTCCAAATGGCCATTTGCGATGCGCCCCACAGATTTGACGCCAATTGCAACATCCAAAAGGGTCTCTGCAGGTGCGACCTCCATCGTTGAGACTGACAGGCAAGCCTTGGTCGCGAAGCTCAAGGCATTCGACCTCGACATGAAGGTGCGTGCCCCCCGATGACTGTTTATTTTACCGTTTCAAAGATCGCCTGCCCCCTCAACCCAAAAACGCTAAAAACCTCTCCCCGCGCAGTACGGCAACAATGTCGGGCTGACGCGGCTGGAGCGGTGGGAGCGCGCGCAGCGACTGGGACTGGACCCGCCGTCGGAGCTCGAGGCCGTGCTGCGGTCGGTCGAGCCGGACGACGTCGAGCTGCGAGAAGGGTTGTGGCATGGGCGGGTGTGAGAAACGAGAGTGTTGGTTGGTGGTGGTGGTCGCTGTGATATTATTTTGTTTATTTTTTTTCATTTTTTTCATTTTTTTCATTTTTGTTTTTTTTTTGTTTTTTTTTTTCTGTGGCTCGCGTGCTTCTGAGTTGTTGGCGGTCAAATAAAAAATGGTCAGAAACAGTCGAAGGTCCACATCATCAATTGCCAGAGCTGGCGAAGAAGAAGAAGAAGAAGAAGAAGAAGAAGAAGAAGAAGAAGAAGATAATGATGATGTTGATGATGATGAACGTGAAGACGAAGAAAGTAGGACATGACGAAGTCCGAGTGCGTGCCACCAGGGCTCAACACTGGTGCGGCTGCAGGGTCGAACGGGTTACAACCGAAGAATGAGACTTACCCACACACGCACGAAGGGCAGCAGGTTGGGCATTAATTCAAATAGTGTCGGGGGGCGGTCTGCAAAATCTTGGGTTTATTGGACATTGCACGGAATGAGTCACAGGAAAGAAGATGAGAGCGAGAGAGAGAGAGAGAGTGTGTGTGTGAGAGAGAGAGAGAGAGAGAGAGAGAGAGAGAGAGAGAGAGAGAGTGAGAGAGAGAGAAGATGGGCAGCCACAGAGGACAGCAAAACAAAACAAAAAAAAAAAAAAAAGAAAAGAGAAATGCACGTGGACAAGTCTGCTACCTTCGCCGCCCCCCGCCCTCCTCAAACTCGGCACCATGCCAGCTCCAGCTCGGCCAGCCATCGTTGTCATCGGGACGCATAGCTGCCGGCGCGCCGTCCACGCGTCCGCGAGCGGCCGCGCCGCCCCGCTCCTGCCCCTCCTCTTCCCCCTCCGCAACCGCAGCGCCGCCGCCAGAACCACCACCACCACCACCACCGCCTTCCCCGTAGCCCCGCGCGACCGACGCGCGCTGTCGACGGACGCCTCCTCGTACTCGTTCCCCGTCCACCGCTTCGACCCGCACCCCACGCTCGACCATCCCCTCCACGGCTCCACCGCGGAAGACGCGCCGCAGCCGTCCGTCATTGTCTTGCAGGAGTGGTGGGGCGTCGATGGTGAGGTTGGAAACACTCGCTGGAGGGGGTTAACACTTCTTTTTATTTAATTTCGGGAGAGGACGTCCGGTGGAAGGCGCGTTGGGTCGGGTGAGGTCGGGGCAGGGCGACTAATGCTTGCTTGCATGCCCCTTCTTCGTTTCCATCATTGAACGTTTTGCAGACCAAATCTCGTCCCACGCGCAGCGGATCGCAAACAGTAAGAACGCGGAAAAGGGAGGGCGGGAATTTATCTTGACTTACACCCCTTCTTCCACGCGCTACAATAGACACCGGCGCGGTCGCCATCGTCCCCGACCTCTACCATGGCAAGCAAACCCTCGACGAAGCCGAGGCCGCGCACATGATGACCTCGCTCAACTGGCCGAAAGCCCTGACCGAGCTGGAGGCCCTCGCGCTCGCGGAGCAAACCGCGCGCGGCGGGCCGGTAGCCAGGCGGAAGGTCGGGGTCGTCGGCTTTTGCATGGGTGGCGCGCTGTCGCTGGCGCTCGCTTCCAGGATGGCCCAACGCGCCAGCCCGCTCAATGGTGAGTCCCTTTCGTGTCCGGGGCCAAAAAACAAATATAAAAAAACAAAAAAAAAAACAAAAAAAAACATCTCTTTGACGCGCTCTGCTTATGATAATTTTCGTTAAATTCCCCCCATCCGTCCAGCATGCATCTCCTTCTACGGCATTCCACCGAAATCGCTTGTCGACGTCACGTCGATCCCGCTCACCACGCCCGTCCAGGCTCACTTTGGCGAAAACGACGACCTCAAGGGGTTCTCCGACGCCGAGTCTGCAAAGGAGCTCGCCAAAGCGTATGGACGTTTTTTTTTTTTTTTTTTTTTTTTTTCAGTGTGTGTGTGTGTGTGTGTGTGTGTGCGTCCTCGCTGAAACCCGATTTTTTCGTTCCATCAGGTGGGGCTTATCGGTCAAGCAGGCCGGCGGCATCCACGCGCACGGCCTGCACTCGCTCGAGTCCAACGTGTTCATCCACGCCAACGTCGGGCACGCATTCATGAACGAGCTCAAAAGGCGACCGTACTTTAACAAGGACGACGCCGACAAAACCTGGTCCAAGGTGTTTGCGTTCTTGATCGAGCACCTGAAGTCGGTTTGAAAAAAAAGTATCACCCGTGGGGGAAAGGGGGAACAAAAAATAAAGGAAAAAAAAAATAAATAGGGCCATTTTTCGTCGCATACGATTCCAAATGTTGAATATGTGAGCATTTTCTTCGTTGCTGCCATCAGAGGGAAACGCGTTTCTGCTTATTTCGAGAGACGGTCGGCAAGCCTAAACACTCTGACTGTTTACAATTTTTTTGTGATCCATATTGTGCGAGGATCACAACCCCCCGGTAACTGCAATTTATGGCATAGTAAGGGGCTCGCCACGGTTGAAATGATACGCGAAAACGCACTCGCGAGCCAAGCCGTGCGCCCACGTGACGTCAGCCTGCAGAGTTTGAAACACGTGGCGCGCTGAAACTTTCATCATATTTATTGCATTTTAACCAATGTCGCCACAGAAACACAGACCCAAGCCATTGCTGGACTAAAATACGAACGCGAAGGGAACGCAGTGGGTTGAGACTACTTGAATAAGAAACTGTCGAAAACGTTACAGGCCGCTCGGCCTCAGTACTGCCGAGAGGTATGGAGAGGGAAGAGAGAAAGGAGAGAGAGAGAGAGAGAGTCACAGAGCAAAGCATGGCACTTGCACGTCGAAAAGGAAAAGGGAACTGAAACAGCTGGGATATACTAGGGAGAATATAGGAGTATAGACAAACTGACACATGCAGAGCATAGAAGACAGATAGAGAGGTAGTGAGCGATGATTGCTCCAGAAATCAGATATCAAGAAAATCGATCGGGACATTTGAACAATTGGCACGGGGAAAGGAAAGATGGCGAATTAAAACCTTCTAGATCATCAATTGATTCGATCTTGGGCTTCAGACATTGTCGACAATGAAAGAACGGGTCCAGATTCCGTTTTGATGCTCTTGGCCGACGAAAACAAAGGCGCATCGTCCGTGTAGTGAATAAAACTGCAACGTCTGTACGGTTTGAAATCAGATTCTTCGCGTGGGGAAGGTTCGGTGCCTTACCTTCCGTAAAGACAGAACCCGTCTTTCCAGAATGTTTTACAGTATTCAGTCTTGAAGAAGGAAAGTTAGAAGCCGGTCCTCTCGCTCTTGCGAAAAAACAAGAAAAAAAAACACTCACACGCCACAAGGGGTGTCGTCGAACAGTCCTCAATTCATCTTCGGAGTGCGCAAACTGACATTGGGACCCATAGACGCAAGTACCAAGCTCCTCCCACGATCGGCACATCTCGGTCTTGTGTTTATGATGATGGTGGTGCTTTCGCTTTGGCGGGTGTGGGGACGGGGCCTCCGCCGTAACACTGCGACGGCACAACGGCCCCAGCTGCAGAGCTGCCAGTGTGGCTGCCGTTGCATCCTTCGCTCGGCGGAGCGCGACGTCCCCTCGGGTGTTCGACAGCTGACTCGGCTCGTCCGACTGCATTTGTTCGAAACACGGGAGTTCGATTTGCACCACTCTCGGAAGAGAATGCTTGGTCGACGCTGGAAAGTGCTTCAAACGGAAGGGACGCTGTTGCGCGCAAAAACTTGTCGCCTTCGAAAGAAGAATTATGCTTGGAGAGACTGTAGGGTCGGACAGCACCCCACTCGCAGGCTTCCTTCGAAAGTTCACGAATTTGAACGGGGGCGCTGTCCCGACGGACAAGCGGAAATGGTGAGGCAGCATGTGGTCCGATTGGTTCACTCCACACGCTCGGACTGCTTGGGCGTCCCCTGAAGGCGAGGGCGGTCGAATGAGTTGGAGAGGTCGTTGTCACTGGCGGGAAGAGAGCGGGATACGCCTGAGTGCGGCCCGGCGAGGGCTGCGGCGTCAAGTGGGATGTTGTCGGTCCGCCAAGCATCGTCCACTGCTGCGAGGTAGAACATGGGATGATGGGTGCACCGCCAAATGTTGGGCTGTTGGGAGACGGGGGAAGGTTGTGAGACAACTGAGCCGCGGCCGCTGCCTCGGTCGCCATACCAGCCATAGTGCCCGTCGAGAGCAGCAGCGGCGGCTGTGGAGTGGACAGCTTCCCACGCGTGGCCGACAAGATGGGCGACAGCGGCCAGGAGCGTCGGCTGTCATTGTTGCGAATGCTGCTGTTAAAAATTCCGCTGATGTTGTCTGTGTCCATATTGCTGCTGCTTGTAGTGGTGCTCGCGCCCGTACTGATGAAGAGGGAGCCAGTCGCCGCGTGTACAGAAGGGGAAGGAGGGTGGCGGCGGTGACGGGTGGTGCAATGTCGAGGTGGCCTGGGAAAGAGGGACGATTAGCTGCTGGTGATGGTGAGTATTGTTGTTGTTGTTGTTGTTGTGGGTGGTGTGGTGGTAGCTGTGGGCAGTGACGTGGCCGTGGCCGTGGCCGAGGTGGTGGTGGTGCTGTTGCTGGTGGTGGTTGTGGAACGTGTTCATCGTCATCATCGTTCAGTTCGCTCGGGAATGCTTCGGGGCCGGCGCGCGTCGCTAGGAGTCTTCACTCTACTAGTTTCTCCTTCTTCTCTTCCTTCTTCTTCCTCTTGCAGGGCGCGTGGGAATGCCGAGGACGACGAGGACGTCTGCGAGAGAGAGGAGCAAAGGGACAGAGGGGGAGAGAGAGAGAGAGACAGGGAGAGAGAGAGGTTAACGTAGATATTTGTTTGGTTTTGCTCTCTTCCTCACCCTTTTCAATGTTCCTGTTGCGCTCACTCACTCGCTCGCCCAGTCCACTCTCCCTCTCTCTCTCTCTATCTCTCTCTCTCTCTCTCTCGCTGTCTCTGTCTCTGTCTCTCTGTCTCTCCACTCCCGCTTCGTATGAATGCCGATCGGGGGCGAGACCTGCTGCTGGGGCGCGGAGGCGACTGATTGTTGCCGCGCTGCTTGGCTGCTTTCTTTTCTCGTTTGTTTTTTCCTTTTTTTTCTCTCTCTTTTCGTGTTGTTGTTTATTTTCTCTCTTTTTTTCCTTTTCCGTCGTCCATTCTCTCTCTCTTTCTTTCTCTGTCGCTCTCTCTCTCTTTGTTGAGTCAGAGTTAAGCCAGTCAGTCACCCAGCAACAGACAGGCGGTGAGGGAGCGTGTGTCTTTCCCTGGCGAGCTGGAAAATACATTTGTGGACGCTGCTGTGGGCGACGAAAAGCAACCTTCCCAGTGGTTCTTATTTTCTTTGTTCTGTCTACCTGTCTCTCTCTCTCTCTCTCTCTCTCTCTGTCTGGTTGCCGACGCAAATGCGCGGGGTGACCAAGCAGCAGCACTTGCGTCATCTCTCCCGCGCGACAAGGATCAGATTGTTTCAATTGCCACAGTGCGCTGTTTCAACTTTGTTCATCCAAAACATGAACGAAAAGCATCGAAAAGCAGAAAATTTTGCTGGGTGGAAGTGACTTTTTTGGAGGAAAGCCAGAATGGGGGACAGAGGCCATTGGGGATGACAAGTGGCAGACAGTGTTGGAGACAGGCAACAATAAGGTTAGCCTCCGGCGGACCGGCAGCGGAGACCTGGTTGCACCGCTACCGGCTCCAAGGCGGACTTTTAAGCTGGCCCTTCAGAACGGTCCATAAACTACTTCTCTGGAACCGGTCCGTTCCGACTCCAGGCCGAGTTTCCTGAAGTTCTCCGTGCTAAATTCTCTACGTCCAGTTGCCAAACCAGCCTCCAGTAATATAATGTGATGGCAGGTTTTGGATCCACTCCAACGGAGCGGGAAATTCCGGAGAATACCAGAGCCCACCGCCACCGCCCTTCTAATGGGATCTTCACACCGCAGCCGTCGGAGCCAGTCTCCGCCAAAACATAGTCCCGGAGTCTCCGGTATGCAACTAAGGACAAATCTCATTAAGTAGACATAAGTATGCAAATCGAGTGGACATCATAAATGTTCTATTGTTGTTAGGCGGAACTGACTGGTTGGTTGGCAGCAAGAGGTGCAAGACAGACCTGAACCTATTGTGACTCTCAGATATTTTTCTCACAATGGCCATGGGAGAGCCTCATCATTATGTATCAATAATTCATAACAGAGTTTTTTCTCTTTCTCCAAGTTGGGGAGAAGGACCACCCACAAACACACATCTCCACTTCATTCACTCCTTCCACTCACTCACTCAGAGTAGACTGTTTACATATGTAGGCTTATTCCAATGCTTGTGTGTAAAAGACAACGGTTGTTTTATGATTTTACAATCACTGAAACAAATGGCACCACACCATTAAACCAAATGCCAGTAAAACATTGATATCCGCATTTGGGTCAGAGACTTTTTTTTGATTCCCTACATTTCGTCGGTATGAGAATCTGGTGCTCTCTCGGCATCTAAAACTGGGCAACTGGAGGGATTTGTGATAGTTGGAGACAGAAGTTAAGTATTACCAGCCTTTCCCTTTCTCTTTGCCTCTCGGTGGGATAACCGAATTCTCAGACCTCGACACTTGGAATTCTGTGTAGTAAAGCACAAGGGTTGTGTGTGAGTAGCGCCTTCGCAGCCTCCTCATCACACCAGCAAGACTGAAGTATCCTCCCTCAGCCCACACCCCACACACCCACACGGACCCACAATTAATCATTCCTTTTGTTTTCTTTTTTCTTTTTTTCGACACAGTCAGTCCCAAAAAAAGGAAAAACGATGAGCTCGGCGCCATCGACGCCGCAGGAGGACGCCGCCGCCTACCAGCAGTATGAGGCGATCCGCCTCTACCTCGACTCGTTCCTACAATCGCAGCGCGGATCGGCGTCCTCGCAGCAGCGCGAAGCCGCAAAGGACAAGATGACTAAGCTGTCGAAGCAGCAGTTCTTTGATTTGTCCACGGACGTGTACGACGAGATGAACCGGCGACAGATGAACTCGAACGAAGGTTTGTGCCGAGACCTTTTCCCCACTGTCACCGGCACCCCGCGACCGGCCCTCCCTGTCGTTGCGCCCCCAACCCGTCCACCCCCCTTGCACTGTTCTATACGGGATAACCTTCTCGTTCAACACAGTACCGTTCCTGCCGGTTCGCGACGATCTTCACCCTCGACGAAACCAGGCTCGGCAGAAACTAGCCACTCTGCCTTCGACAAAGTTCAAGGATCTTGCGTGCGATGTATTTTACGAGATCGAGAGGAGGTTCACCTTCGTTGTCAACCAGTTTGAGACTAAGTACCGGGTGCGTTGGCTGCATGATTTGCGTTCGTTCGCGATGAATCTGAAACTGGACGGTTTCTCTCGTGTGTGTTTTTGATTCCAGCTAAACGAAGATGTGAGCACCGTAAATTCCTCTCCTTTTTGCGCTCAATTGACCCTTCGCAATGATCCAAAAAGGCACGGTCACTACCTCAAGATCCATCTCTGGGCGCGAGAGAGAATATGTCCCCGGACATGGGATCTGGCTTGCAGAACGGTCGTGGAGACGTGATGGGAGGAATACCCCCCGTAAGGGATCTGACATTTCTGCAACTGTTTTACACATCTATGACTCCAGGATGCCGTTGAGAAGCTTCGGCGTGAATATGAAAGCCGCATCGATGGTCTACAAGTGAAACTTCGTAAAGCAGAGCAGGACGTCAAGGCGAAGGCAAGTGAAAGTCACCAACTTACTTTCAGCTCACGAACAAGTTTTGAAGGATATGGAAGCAGCCGGACTGAATGAGAAATTAATGGAGCAGCTCGATGCAAGTATTTCTGTGACACCTTTACATTCAGCTTATTTTTCAATCCTTCTGCAGATCACAAAAGACTTGAAGTTTCGGCTTGATAACTTGCAAAAAGATTACGATAAGCTGAAGGAGGATTACGACGGCCTTCAAGACGACTTCAACAATCAGCAGCAGGTGAGGGAATCGTCGCAAACATACAAGCGACCACAGCTCATTTGTGTTGCCCAGATTGCCAGCGATATACGGGCGGAAGCGACGAACTTGCTGGAAGAGATTAAGTCGCTAACTAGGAAGAACCAGGAGCTCGAGGCAGAGCGGAATCGCTCTTACGGTGGTGGCGATGTATGATGCCTTTTTTCACTTGCCCGCTGTACTTCCGCTAATTTCAGGCCCTTGGCAGCCTCGAGATGATTACGGCGGTTCAAAACAATCCTACGGCAACTCCCTTCAGATTGACGATGATGGCATTATTGATCGGTCGCGCGTGACAGCATACGAGAATGCAATTGATGATCTGCTTAGAGCAACGAGGTTCGTCGTCGTTTGCGATTGGTGAACTGACATGTTTATCCCCGTTTATGCAGGGAGAGCCCCACAAACATTCTCATCGCTATGAAGGCTATCGTCATCGCCTGCAAAAACATCACTGAAGACACCGAGGCATTCGAAAGCAGCACGAATTCGCTCCGGATGGAGGACAAGGAGCAACTTGACGAAGTCAAGAATCGACTATCGAGCGCCTTGCAGAACCTAATGACTGTAGCAAAGAGCCATGCCACCAACTTCAACTCTTCCCCCGTCGCGCTTTTGGAGAACGCTACTAGCACTTTGACGTCCACCATTGTTGAGCTAGTGCGGCTGTTAAAGTACCGGCAGAACGAGCAGTACTCAAGTCAACCCGGCCAGTGGGGCGAAGTGGAGGACTACGAAATCGACGAACTGAAGGTTTGGATTTCTTGCGCTTTCGCCGGACAACGGCGTAGCAGTAATTGTCTCCCTCCCCTTTCTCCTTCGAAATTAGGTGTACCTGGAGCGGCAAACCGACCAAATAGTGCAAGCGATCCAAAGCCTCCTGCTCGCCATGAAATCCAACGCACCCATCGGCCAAGAGTTTGACGACACCGTCCGCAGCATCACTGATATAGTCTTTAACCTCGTCAAAGTCTCCAACAACACTCTCAACAAGCCGTCCGCGGCGCAGTTCCGAAACAGCGGGGAAGCCATTCTGCAAGACCTGAGCGCCGCCAACATCAAGTTGGAGGACCTGGGTGTCTCGATGCTCAGCTCACCCCAGTCAAAGTCGCTGAAGCAGAAGCTCGCGAGCTCGTCTTATGAGATTGCGAAATATGTCAAGGAGCTGATTAGCTTAATCGGTGAGTACCGGCTCTCGTCGCAGTTTCTTGTTTTTTTTCTTTTCTCGTTAGCTTACGCATGTGTGTGCAGAGTAACATTTTCCACAAGAGTGACCACGGAGTTTTGCTGCCAACTGCGAGGAAGAGATGGTTGCGGGGTTGTTGGGGTGAAGTCGCTGGTTTTTGGGCTTTGGAGCTCCGTTTCCTTTTCGGTCAGCGGGGCAGGGGCAGGTGCTGAATCTTGGGGTGGGGGGTTAGGGTGGTTTAGGCTGCGTGGGGACTGGGTTCGAGCATCTCATCAAATATGGCGTACGAAATTCTCCACCTTTCTTTCGCATGTAAATTGAGGCGAACGCGTTTCTTTGGAAGTCCTTGCCATTTCATCGTTGGGTCTTTTTTTCTTCCTCTTTCGGTTTCTCTTGGCTGCTGCTGCCCTTTGTTACCTTCACACACTTTGTGCGTTGCTATTTTTTTTTTTTTTTTTTACTTCTCCCGTTCCGCTTACCTTTACCTTGTTTCGCTCACTCGAGGCCGAGAAGCGGGTTTCTTCTGCACAAAAGCTGGTTTTGTCAACTTTTTTCTTATCTTCCGTCTGTGTGTGTGCGGGCGACTCTGTCCCTTTTCGCTCGTTATCATCATAGTGATGTCATTCTTGCATTTTTCTGAAAGCTCAAGATCTCGAACTAGGGCTCATTCATTTGATTTGATGGCAAATGCCGATGGGGGTCTGCAAGGCACTGCTCAACACGTTCCCGCGAGCAACAAGCATTTCACGCGAAGGCTAGCGTGCTGCGGAAAGTATGCAAGGTGAGTGTTGGATTCAGCAAGAAGGAACTGAGAAAAAAGTTTTTGGAAAAAGGAACCTTGCAAAATCGTGAGGGGACAGTCTCACAGGAGTGTCGGTTTGCGTCCTTCCCATGCCCAACAGCGACACAGCGCTCCGCCAGCAAGCCTCTTAACGAGATGGCAACCGTATGAAGGCTCTTGTCGCAAAATTGTGTCGATTTGGACCTTTTATTTGAAAGTCATCATTAATAATGCTGTTTCCACCATAGGATTGTAGAGTAACCTTTGGCCTGGTCCATGATTGCAATGACTTTTACTATTTTTGGCTGGTGAACAAAGCAGGTGAGAAGTATAGTTACCCACCATAGATGAGGGCACTATCTCGTGGATATAATGTAACAAGGTTTGCAACCGTCATGCCAAATAACGGATATCCGCCAGCAAATACAGATTTCCACAAGCAAATACAGATCGTAAAAGGATAGCTACTCTATTAATTAATCTGGCCAAACACATGAATACTCGCAGTCATCCTACTATATCTTCGTGCAGGGATACTCATTTTAAAAATACACGAAAAACGAACAGGGATTCGAATTTGATGCTATCAGCTCCCAGGAAACTCTGAGAGGCCCTTCGCTCATGCCAATGGCAAACTTCCTTCTTTTTTTCACTCCTCCAGGTTCTACAAAGAAAATGAAAAGCAACGAACGGAAACAGAGAGGTTTTCAACGTTGAAGACAAACTGACATGGATATTCAAATGAATTCCAGTTGATTTTGACAGCTTGATTTTCACTGTTGTCTGCCTCTTGGGCTGTGAACTCGCATTTTATTTGGTGACAAAATAGCTGGATTTTGACAGTGAAAAAGACAGAAATCTCCAATTTGGAAACAGTGAGTTCAACTGCGTCGCCTGTCCAACGGCACTCCCTAGCCACATCACTCAAACTCATTCGTCGGTCCTTGTCAGAAAGATGCAAACTTCACAACCTTGTCCCCCAATGTGAAAAAAAAAAAAAATGTAGGGTCTAACTCGAAGAGAGTCGGGCTTGCGAAGAATCTTAGGTTGATTCTGAAAACCGCCTGATAAGGACACCCTGGCCACCAGCTATGGATACCCCCTGGTGGTTAGTCTGGGCCAGGGATTGTTGGTGCACCTAGTCCATGCAAGGTAGCACTAGTAACAGGAAGGTACCTTGGTGGTACTGGGCTGTCACATGTAAGTTGAGTGATATCCCCAATGACGCTCCCTGAAAGGACAGCTAAGGGAGGCTATGGTGACTTGCTTGACTGATGAGAGCGGCTACTGGTGTGCTTTGCATGCTCAAGGTTTCACAACGCCAAGATAATAAGTGTTTGACTCCCTCCTTGGTACAGTTTTTTTTCTTTAAGTTCCCTTTCATCCTCTCCCCCCGTTCTCTCCATCAAGGGGCACGCATTTGCTTTTCCTTCGTCCTTCGCATTAGGGCCTCGGCCCAGGGCTGGGAAAACCCGGTCTGATCCAGGTTTTTGGCGAAAAACCTTTTCGTGGCCTTGATTTGAATCCTTGGTCAGAGAGTGCAATCCAAGTGAAACCAAAATGCAAAGCAAACGCTGATGCCGCCACAGATACTGCCGCACCAATCCCCCAAAATGAGACCCACTTCGCGTTTTCATTTGTAAATTTGCACAGTAGCTCATGAACATGAAACAATGAAATGGTTTTTAAGAGGATTTGGTTCTCCTTCCAGAACCAAAACTGCATCAAGCTCACCTGGCCAAAATGCAAAGCACCTCCATTTCTATGATATTCTCAAGCACACTGATGAGCGTGGGGTCACAACAGATCTGGGAGGCTGGGACTGAAATTTTCATCCAAGAGGGGGTACAAGGTGAGTCTGATAGGGTGTACACGCAAGAACATCTCGTTCTGTGTCACTAAAGAAACAAAAATTTTGAGCAAGAAGCTTCTCACTGACTTACACAATTGTGCACTCAATTGTGCAATGAAGGGGGGTGTGAAGGGACGTGATATGAGAGTTTGTGTGCTGTGGAAAGCATCACGTGTTGGGGCGTTGTGTTGAGACAGATAGCCTGTTTACGTGAGGAGAGAGAGACAAAGTGGCATAGACAGAGACAGAGACAGAGACAGAGACAGAGACAGAGGGAGAGAGAGAAAGAGCGAGAGAGAGTGATAGAGAGAGTGAGAGTGAGTGAGAGAGAGAATCCGCTGTATTCTCTGCACCTCGGCCCTTTTTCCTCCCCCCACCTCACTCGTCGCTCACACGCGCGCACGCACGCACGCACACTCACACACACACACACACACACACACACACACACACGCACACACAGACACACTCACACACACACACACACACTCTCTCTCTCTCTCTCGCACTCGAGATGGCGGCGGCGGCGGGGTCTGGCGGCACCGGCAGCGGCGGCAACGTGTTCAGAAACGACGAGATGCGCTACCCAGACGACGCGCTGCTGGCGATCGGGGCGACACTGCTCTGGGGCGTGTTCCACTTCGTGGTCGACCGCATCGTGCTGGCGGTGAGTGAGTTGGGTTGAGTGAGTGAGTGAATGATGAGGATGATGACGACGAGGATGGTGATGATCGGCAGTGAGTGGTCGAGAGAGACAGACGGAGAGAGCTTGGGACTCACGTTCCGACAGGCACCTCTCCCTGCAGTGCTGACTGGGACCGCGCGAGTGAGTGAGTGAGTGAGCGAGCGAGTTGGCGAAAGTCCGCTGCAAGAACCAACCACGCCCGGTGGACGGACGGTGATGGACCTGACGCGCGAGTACGGGCTGTGAAGCACTGGAGCTTCGATTGCGTCAGCATCCCTTTCGCGCATCATCCTCACACACACACACTGCTGACTCTGGCATCCTCTCGCTGTTCACAAACTCGCGCATGCACGCACGCTTGATCTGTCGCTCTCACCAACGCACCACACACACAACAGCCGATCGCCAACGCTTTTGTCGCTGAGGATGCTCCGAAAAGGACCCCCGACTCCACTGATCGCGCGGATGCGCCGGCCAGCGCAAAGACGGACAAGACGGGCGGCTCGCTTCGCAAGCGGACCAACAAGGGAACTAATGAAAAGCAGAGCTCACCGGCGACGACAACTGCTGCGGCCGCACCGACAAAGAAAAAGAAGAATAAGCTTCGCATTCGATTCCGCACGGCCGCCTGGCGTTTCCTGAACTACGCCATCTCCTCAACAATTGGTGTTCTGTGCCTCTACGACAAGGACTGGGTGTGGCAGCCTCGCGAGTACTTCGTAAACTGGCCGCACTTTCCCCTGGAAGAGAGCACGAGGTTCTACTACGCTGTCGGATTCGGGTCGTACGCCTATGGTTTCATCAGCTTGCTGTTTTTTGAGCCCTGGCAGTCGGACTTCCTTGCCATGATCATTCATCACTTTTCAACCCTGACTGTCATTATCGCGTCTTTTCTGTTCAAGCAGACGCGCGTCGGCGTCGTTGTCTTACTGCTTCACGATGTTTCGGACCCCTTCATGGAGATTGCAAAGTGCTTCCTGTACCTGAAATGGCAAAAGGTATGTTCGTTCTTGCCAGATCGCGCATTCCGGAAACGCTAAAAGTTCGTTCGCGCGCGACTGCAATACTTTTAAATCACCCATCTCACTCGCAGTTGGCGGACGCGACTTTCCTCCTCTTCGCCGCTGTGTTCATGTTTACAAGAAACTACATTTTCCCTGTTTACGTGATCACGGCACCCTTTCTTTATCAAACACGGGGCGACGGGCCTGATGACATACCGTTAGCCATTTTTTGGCTTTGCGTCGGCTGTCTCATAGTACTGGCGCTTCTTCACGTATATTGGGCGTTCTTGGTAAGCTCACGGCAATCCCTTGTCTGTACTTTCGCCACGAATTTCTCACTGACTTACAAACAACCTCCCTTCAAATAGCTAATCAAGATGATTATAAGGGCCATTCGGGCGAAGAGTGTCGAGGGAGATGTACGCGATGTGGAAAGTGATGACGAGTGAAACTGAAGGCAAGGTTCACATTTTCTCCGATTGAAAATCTTTGTTCTGCTTTCTTCGTTTATTGTTACTCGCGTTCTTTCTTTGCATCGACTGCTCTACTTGCGCCCGATTTATTTGCCGTCCCGTAATGCCTCGAGTGCTTTGCTCGCTCGCCCTCCCTTACCCTCCCCGTTGCTGTTGTTGTTCACTGGCTGCGGGCGAGTGGTGTTTCGACTTTTTTACCTTCGCCCCACCGCCCCCCCCACCGATTTCCCTGTTTTTGCGTTGCGCCTCTTGCTGCTTTCTTCCCCACTCGGATGATGTGAGATGGAGTTTTGTTTGCCCGCGGGCATGGTGCAGGCCTTGTGCGGTGGTGTCCAGAGAGTGAAGGTTTGGAGAGATAGGGTAACAAAGACTTTATTAGCTTCTGGGGGCTCCCAGATTGACGATGCGACAATCGGGCCACCACATAGCGCCCCAGAATCAAAGGAAGAGTTCTTGAGCGTTCGAAAGAAGCCCAGCTTCGCCGCGTAAGCACTAACGGCAACGCAGCACTCTACCTCTTCACTCTCCTTCTCCTTGCACGCTCTGCACGTCCAGCGTCGTGCGATTTCACGCACTCGCGCGCTTGTAACGTACTCCCAGACCCTGCTCAGTCCTTTCGCTGAAACCAAGCAAGAGCGTCCATCGCGTCGAATTCGCCCCCCTTCTGCCTACTGTTTAACCCTCTAACAGTCATTGTTCCGCGAGCGGCACGATGACTGACTTTTCCGCCATTACAATAAGAAGAACTTCACCAAAACGTAACAAATCCCCGTGAAACTTTAATATGTTGTAGTCCTACCAATTCTACAAATGCGGTCTAAATTAGCTATCTCGTTTTGTTAATGTCCATGTGCCACAAAAAGAGTGATCCAGCAACATCGCCGTGATTCCCAATCGCAATTTTTAGCATAGAGGTAGATCCAGCATGCGTGCATCTGTGGACACCTCATTTGTTTGAATCCTTTCACTGATCAGCTAACGCCAATCTGCTGTGCAACAAAACTTCGGAAAAAGATGGCCAATGAAAACACACCAGTCTTTGTTACTAAGTAAGTAGTTGTGTATCTTTGTTTTTGCAAGTGTGGTGCAAGTTGCAAAACATCCAAATGTGTCACATTTCGAAATTCAGTTATCACTGACCTTTTTTCTTTGTTTTTTCAACTTTTGCTCAACAGAATCATCATAGAAAAAAAAATTGGAGCCATAGTTACTTAAGCCATTTTATTTCATGTCCATTTTCGGAGTAGTATGCAAATTTTGAAAGACTTTGGTGCAGTTTTTACATCAGTCCACTAATAGGAGAAAAGGCATGCCGCCATTGGCACAGCTGCAGTCTTGTTGCAATTACTATTTGTCTAGATTGGGTAAAACAAGGTGCAAAGGTACCAACAGAAAGCCCTTTCAATTCTGAACGTGCTGGTTCTAGTTTCATCACGAAAGTCGCATCAGTGCAGAAGTTAGGTATGGGACAACTTTGAGGGTCATTGTGCTGCATGTGGCACGGTGGCACCAACCCTTAAAGGGTTAAGTCGAGCGAGAACGACCCCAAAGAAACAGACAATGACAAAAGTACACGGTGCGGGACATCAAAAACAAGCAAATTCACTCAACACCATAAAACAGCTGACCCTACTAACACAAACCCCCCTATTTGCTATGGTAGATCAGTTCTCCACTACTGCGCATCGGTCAACCTAGAAACCGTTAAACTCACTAATTAAATGGCTATAAAATTGGTGTTGGCCCAAAAAACTGGCGCATTTAATTAGTAGAGTTTTTATCTCTGCAGAAATGAACAATTCTGGTTGAGGAGAATCATTTGGCATAAGGGAATGGGGGGACTTAAATATGCCTGAACGAAAAGTTAAATAGGGGAACGTCAATTTCGAATTTGCTTGTTTTTGATGTCCCACACTGTGTAAAAAAAAAAAAAAAAAAATAAATAAATGAAAAGAAAACGTAATTGGACAGAAAAATAAATTGAGTGGTCATCGAGGCAGTTTCAACAGCACAAGTAAACACAAACCTAATTCAGTGCTTCCCCACTCTGCCAGGCTCGCACTGAAGGAATACCCCTCACCTGCAAAGAAGAAGAACCCAGAAGAGTGAGATTTAATAACAGCGTGAAACAATTCATACTGCATAAGTTACCAGTAATGGGAAGTTTTCTCCCCTAGGGGATACATTAACCAGGCCCGCTATAAAGGAATTTTTTGTCGCTCCACCTCTGAAACATTGGATTATCCCATACCTGTTGACAGCAGCCATGACGCCACAGCCCCACGTGGTTTCTGAGGTTGTTGAACTCTGGATTGCATGCAACTTGGGACTGCGACTGCAATTGGCTGTTGTTTTGCCGTACACAGTCTCAACGTCACTGCACTGGTTAGAAAGAGACAGAGAGAGAGAGAAAATGAGAGAGAGAGAGAGAGAGAGAGAGAGAGAGAGAGAGAGAGAGAGAGAGAGAGAGAGAGAGAGAGAGAGAGAGAGAGAGAGAGAGAGAGAGAGAGAGAGAGAGAGAGAGAGAGAGAGAGAGAGAGATAGAGAGAGAGAGAGAGAGAGAAGTATGTCTGCGAAGCGAGCAGGATTATGTGAAGAGGAGCACATTGTGCCAGGACACTCTGAACTTGGCACCTTTCTTCTTTCTCTCTTTCGGAGCTTTCCCTGTTGGGTCCTGCTTCGACATGTGGAACTCATCAATGCCAACAACTTTGAGAACAAGTGGGTGCCTTTCAACCGCCTGTCAAAATCTCAAATTGGGGAGCGCGCCGACCACGAAGGTAAGATAAAGTGGCGGGATTGGAGAAGAATTTAGTCCCATTTCCAATTGCTACCGCGGTGTCTTTCATATCTGGATTTTTAAAGGGAGGTTGGGTGTAATATTGTCAAGCTTAAAAATGAAAGGGAACAAAACAAATTTGAATATCACCTTGCACAAGCTTCCTCACAAGAGAGTCAAAGCCCTTTGCTCTTGACGGTATATGCTGAAGTGAGACTGCGTCTCAGGAAGTTGGTGTCGGGACCTCGCCTTGTTGCCAGTTTGGTTTTTTTTTTTGATTTTGTTTCTTTTTATTGGAGGGGTTTAAAAAAAAAGACAACATCAGTGGCGATAAGGTTGGAAATTATTATTGAAAAGGATTGAGCACAGAATGTGATGAAGACAACATATTCTTCCATGCAAGGAGCCTTGGGTGTCGTCAGAACTCGCTCCAAGTGTGAGACAACACTGAGGTCTCAGTGATAAAGTCTAGGGATTTTATTGCAAAAAACAAGCGTACATGTCATAAAACTGCAAGGATCGGGACCCCTATTATTGCTCCCAGTTCTTTAGTTTCCAAGGCGTTATCAAAGTGTATTTTGTGAGACTGTGCTCTCTAACTCTCACCTTGGGCTATAGGTGGAAACTAGAGCATGGACCTAAATACCAATCCTGACTAATGAAAAGGGGCAAAAGGTTGGTGTCTAGGGGCACTGGACAGGAAAGTGTATTTGGAGTCTTAAAAAGCCCAAGAAAAACACAAATAAATCTCTAACACAAAAGAGGGGTTTCTCACACCAAAGTATGAAACAAACACAATCACAAAAGAAAGCATAATCCTCTGGTGCAAGACACAGAAGGGTTTCATCTGGGGCACAAGGCCAAAGCCAAGTTACACCAGAGACAGATCCAACTGGATTGGTAAGACCGACTGAATCGGTAAGGGGAGTGACAAGCCACTACAACCCATCCAAAGAATCAACAAAAGATATCAACAACAAGTCAAACCCTGAGTTGGAGGGGGTTGGAGAGACAAAGGGCAGACACAAGGAACAGTTAGTGTGCAGAGGTGCCTGTTGAACCAAATCAGAACTGTTTCCCACTTAACAGAACCAGACACAACTTGTCTCACTCCAAGGAGAGTGTTCCAACTCAATCCAAGGAAGAGGGTGCAACCAGGGCGAGAGACAGTGGGGCTCTTCTTGCTCCATCCTACCAGGAGACAGACCTCTGCCTCACCAGGCCAGAGAGAATAACCTGTCTTAGAAGCAAGGAAGGTCAATACCCACTCCCACACACAAGGAAGACACCAAAGACAACCACAGGTATTAGCATGAAAGGAAGAGGGTCTGAACCCAGTGAACCAGGCCCACCAAAGGCCAAAGGAACCATCACCAGGGACAGGGAGGAATACCAGAGAGACCATACCACCACATAATACCTGACCAGCCAACTCATTCATATCACCTAGAGAGACCTGGATTTGAAGTGATGTATTGACAGGAACGAGCGAGGCACTACCACAGTTTTACCCTCCCACCTTCCATCATCAAGTAGCTCCTACCCCAGACCAGCCTAAACAGTATGCAGAATGGTGAGGTGCACTGGGCCTTGAACCCAGCACACTGCCATAAATGGCCAAGAGAACCAATTCTCCTGTCACACACCAGGGGACTGCCACCCCCAGCTCATACACACAGTCAGAGAAGGAATAAGGGCAGGCAAGAAGACTTCAGGTACAGGTTCTAAGGGGCAACAAGAATGGGGGGTGGGCTGCTTAAAATAGGAGAGGGTTGGAATCAGCAGGGTGAAGGAAGAAGGAGGGGAAAAGTAGGGAAAACATATACAAAAGAAAAAAAAACAATAAATAAAACAACAAAGAAGAGAGAGGAGGAGTGAGTCACCAAACAATGGGGCTGAGCCATCAAATAAGGGAGACAGCTCAGAAAATCATGGAGCATTTCTTGGCATCAGCTGCCAAGAAAGATGGAGGAGATGGAGAGAGCTGGTTGGTGCAAAGAGGAAGACAGTCACTCACAGCCACAAAAGAAAAGAGAGACACACACAAAGACAACAAACAAACAAATAAATAAAAGATAAAACAGTAAAAACAGGAAAAACAGGATAAACTACTAATTGAAAAAATAAGTAAAAATCATCAATGAAGAAAGGAGAAAAAACCCTATGATCTCATACCCTTTCATGAGGCCTTTCATCATGGTAGCTTATGCAGCAACTCTGTGTTAGCTCTGTGTACACCTGGACTCTGTACTTCTACCCACTGAAGCACATCATCCTAATCCATTTCCAAAAGTGAGGAGAGCAAGGCTTAGTCATCGTGCAGAACTTAGCATTTCTGCCTCTTTCAGTCAGTGACTGCCAGCACGTCTCAAACTTAGCACCTTTCCCATTAAAGGGATTGCTCAACACCGCTGAGCTAGAGGGTCTCTTGCCAGTAGTGCAGAGCAGCCTAAGCCATTCGGCCTGCAACTTAGTGCATAATAATAACATGAATAATATACATGGCTGCAGCTAAGAGACAGTCCAAATCTCAGTTGTTTGGCTTGCAGGGACAATAATAACCCATGAAAATAATAAGAAATGGGGTCCAGCCATGTTACGTCACTTTTGTGAAATGTTGTTTGGTCAAGTCAAATTGATAACCCCCACAAGTTATCAGTTAAAAAAGCGGGGTATACTCTTTTTATTTGAGGTTGCAGGCTCAACAGCCTGTTGTCCTCACAATTTGCAGCTAACCTGTCTTTATTATTGGGCCTGCTTTTACTACTTTCGTCTTAACAGTTTCCGTTGCACCAGGGTTTTCTCAACATATTTTCTTTTTCAGTGACTAATGGAAACTGCCTGACAGGCCATACCCCAAGCCCACCTAATTTATTATTTATTTTCGGCACTTGTACATACACGCATAGGGTTGGGGGGACTTAGAGCATTTGTGGTGGATGCTCCAAGTCAGGGGGGTTGACTTGTTAATTTTCTCTCTCTCTGTTTTGGGCCATTTCTCTTTTTCCTTTTTTTCTTCAATCTGATTTCTGTCCTTTGGCACCAATACAGAGTCCCTTCAAATCCATCTGGCTCACGAAGGTGAGGGTAGTGAGAGATGGTACACACCCTGGTGTGTGCATGGTCCCTTAGTGGGGCTCCTCTTAAGGGGCTGTGGGTGGGGAATGCAGCTGGCCCACCAGCGACTGTGTGACATTGCCGGCTCTGTGTTGGAGTGAGGATCCCTGGCGCTTGCCGGCTGTGATGACGGTGGTGGTGGTGGCAGTGATGACAGCGTCGTCATCCCCAACCTTACCGTCCCCGCGAGGGTGTTGGTGGCTGCGCCTGGTGCAGCCCCCGACACCTGAGATTTCGATCTACAAGTGCCTGCCTCAGTCCTATTGCTGTGAGAGTGACATGTGTGAGTTCGAGTGCAATGCGATAAAGCCCATTGGTCGAGCGATTGTGCCGACGCAGCCCAGCAGGGTGCGTGTACAATCGCAGGTGTTTCCGCGTGCGAGTTCCTGCTGGCGACCTTCTGACCCCTACATAGTCGAATCCCTTCTCTCTCCTCCCCCTGTTGCTGGAGACGACGAGGGCTCCTGCAGCAGCGTCCGCGATGAGGGGCACTAGGTCGAGCCCTGTCCGTCCCATTGCTATTAACCACTCCTGTTGTATTTGAGATTAGGTTCCTGAGATAAAAACCCCCATTTCCCTCTTCTCTCTCTTTATTCTGCGGTTGTGTTGCTCCCTCGGGAGTGCCCTTCCGTTTCCCCTCGCATCGGCCCACAGCCACACAAGTAATCAGTGCTCCGGCACCGATCCTTCAGAGGATTGTCCCTCTGAATGTTCATTCTTTGTGTTTGAGACCCCTGTTAGACAGATCAGTTGGGATACTTCGTGGACTAGGCAAGTAGTAGGGTTGAAACACCCCCTAGACAACAGCCAAATAAAGTTAGTTTTAGCCTATTATTTGCTTTCCCTCACTCTAGGCCCAGATCCCAGGGTCAAAGGAGGAGTATAGTCTCACACAAGTCCATGATATCAGGGTGTTTTCTTCTTGGCATGGAGTATGAGATCTTCAATCGAATCTAGCTACAGTGTCAAGCGCTGGGGGAACGTCCAACTATCAGGCTCACACATAGTGACTACGACCTAATGGGATGGTGGTGGCGCTCACCTCACCATTGCAGAAGAAATGTGGCATCTCAATCTCACTCCAACCTCGTCCTACTGTCAACTCTAAGTCATCAGCATCCAGCCTCCCTCCATCATCATCGAAGATGGCACCTGATGGCATCCTGATGTCGCTGCATGGCATCGACACTCTATCTTGCCTCTGTTGGTGATGGAGTTCAACCTACGATTGATGTCGCTATATGGCAAAACTATGACCAATACCTTATGTGAGATACTTGAGAATGTCATGGTACCTCTTTTTCGGCAATATGCGCACCTTATGTGAGATACTTGAGAATCTCATAAGAGATTGTGGCCTGTCAACTTGTGCCACTCACTGTTGCCAATATGACTGGCTTGAAGTGGGAAATACAGTCGCAAAAACAGCACTTGCTGTCCTCGCCATGCTCACATGGATGCCAACCTTTTCACCAAGGCTTCTTGTCTAATTCCCCTGCTATCATCTTTTTTTTTTTTAAAAATTATTCCAGCCCTGGAGGTGCTGGCAGGAAGAGAAAGAGCCATCAACAGTGAACCATAATGGACTATGTCCAGGTATCACCTCAGCAAACTCACCCCATGTGCTACAGACTTACAGGGTCATCAGGCATCTCCATCGCACATAAAGCCACATTGATCAAAGGAGAAGGGAAAAATACAGAATCAAGAAAATAGAGAAGTAAATCGGAAGGAGGTCAGTGTAAGAGAGGGGAACAGCTGTGAAAAGTCAGAGGGTTGGGATAAGTCAGATTAAGCAACGGCCCATGTCAAGATTGAGAAGGGCAACAGTGGGCTCAGTGAATGTTGGGGGGCTCAGCAGGAGATGGGTGATGAGTGGCTCTTGCTTGTTGGCATGAGGGAAGTAGTATTGTGTGCCAGATAATGCCTGCAACAAGTTTTATGCAGCTGAGGTAGTGGTCAATCCATCTGGAAGAAGCCTTGGTGCGCAAAAGCCAGATGCCTGGGCAATTGTCAGTGGAGTGCCAGCGACTTCACATGGTGCAGTGAGGTTGAGTTGTGAAGCGCTGTTACGAGTTCTGTGGGATGATGGAGTGGGAGGGAGAGAAGAGTTGACGATTGGAGAAGACAGTGAGAGTGAACAGAAAATAGGGGTGGACCAGAGTATTGGAAGAATGTTTGTTGGTTAAAAAGGAGGGGAATGAGAGACTTGGTGAAGTGTTTTTTTGTCTGGGACACGTGTAAGGGATGTGAGAAAACTGGAGTTCCAGAGGCCAGGTCAAGTTGGAGGTGGTGCATCATGATACAGCTTATGTGGCCAATGAGAGAGGGGGAGTTCAAGCAAGAGTTGAGGTCAACAATCATGTCAGAGCAGTATTTGTTGTAAAGTCAGGGAGGTTATGGGTCATGGGGTGATGGAGGAGAGCATTGGAAAGGAGGTGCAGTAGCCAACCCGGCGTTTGAAAATTTTGCGACAGAGTGTGGTGAGGTTGTTGAGGAAAGTACGGGGGAGAATGGCAGTTTTCCACAAAAAGCAGACTCGCGGGAGGAGGACATTTTGGATGAGGAAAGAAGCAATTTTGTCACCCATCTTTTTGTGTTTGATAATGTTGAGGAAATTGGTAGTGGTGGAAAGGATATGCTGCCTTGTTGCTGAGCTCATACCGTCTGCTGTGAAGTAGTTGCCTAGGTGTCGAAAGGGGGTGTTTGGGGGGTGGATGGGGAGGACTGTGGTGCCCCAGTTGATGGTAGTTGCTGTCGTTATGTGACTGGTACTCCAAGAGGAGGTTGGCCTGAAGCTGCAGATCCTCCAAGATGCTAAAGAGGGTGTTGGTGTCGTCGACAAGGGCAAAGCCAGTAACAGAAACAGGGGGTGGGGGTTGAAGAATTGGACAGGAAAGTTATGAGGGGTGGGAACTGATGAAACGAAATCAGTGGTAAAACAATCAAGAACGCAAAGAACAGGGTCCCAAAAGATACGCCAATCAAGGGGTCCCTCAAGGGAGCCTTGCTGAATCATGGTGTCAATGGGGAAGGAAGGGATGGGCCAAAAGCTGTGATGACAGAGGGGCGAAAACGACGTTGGGAATTGACACGCATGTGAACATTAGAAGAGGGGAGGTGAAGACGTTCCCAGGAGGCAATGAGGCCAGCAACAGGGGTGCTGTCAAAAGCTTTCTTCATGTCATTGAGGAGAGGTATAAGGGCTGTTTAGTGGAATGGGCAAGGTCAAGGGCGTAGCGTACAAGGTGGAGAGGCGGGTCAGGAGAGGAGCCAGGGAGGGCAGAGAAGTTGCGACCAAGGAGTACATTGTGAGAAGAGAGGATGGAAGAGATACAAGAAAGGCGGATGGGCTGAACAACTTTGGCAGCAAGTTTGCAGAGGCTGATTGGACGGAGGTTAGTGATGTCACATCCCACGCAGCTTTCTTGGGTATGGGGAAGATGGAGGAAGATGCCCAAGAGTCTGGGATGTCAAGGAAGAGAAAAGAGCAAATGATGAGGGAGGAGAAGAATGCAAGACCATCAGGACAGCTGTGAGGAGGAGCTCTCTGGAGATTTGCGAGGGGCCTGGGGCTGTGTTTGAGGCAAGGGATGTGAGAGCGTTTTTGACGTCGTTGGCAGAAGGGGGCAGCATAACCTTGGAGAAAAGATCTGGAGGGATGTAGGGATGGGGTTGCATCTCAGAGTGAAATGGAGAGGATGGTGGGAAGGGAGTGAGGGTACGAGGGCGAAACCAGTGTTCAACCTGTTCTTGGCAGATACCAGGGACAAGGTCGGGATCGTGGGTGATTGAGGGACCTTCATCAGTATTGTAGCGAATGTGGTCAATGCTGGAGTTGCTAAGGATGTTGTTGAGGACAGTCTTTATCTTGCCAGAAGAGAAAAGGTTGTGTCTATGTGTGAGAGCTGTGGCAATGTCCTCCATTTTGTGCTTTTCTGCTGCCTGGCATTGGGCACAGTAGATGGCCTGGCAATGGCAGTTGAGGGTGGGGAGCAAAACATCACGATAGTCAGTTGTGTCAAAGAAGCGGGCTTTGTACCAAGAGTGGATGTGGGACAAGAAGGAGTAAGACTGATCAGCACCCCACTCAGATGGGGTCAAAGGAATGGAAGGGAAGATGTTAGCCAGATCATGCGCAGGGTCTTTGGTGAGTGCCCACAGTTTCTCTACTTTCCAACGTGCAACAAGAAATGGTTTGGCGCGGCAATCTATCTTTGGCGCTGCTGAGGAGGTTCCCTTGTGAGGAAGGAACTTTTTGCCAAGCTGAAGCAGCAACTTGTGAAATGATGTGGAGAGTGTGTCAAGGTGGCTGATGTGGAGTGATGCACGTTCTGGGGAGGGGTATTGAAAGGGTAGGGATGGAGAATGGAGGAACTCAAGCTCAGAGGGGTGAAGAATGCTGTCCAAGGCTGCAAGGGCTGCTGAGAGGGGGGGAAGCTCAAGTGAGACAGCTGATGTGTAATTGTCCAGTTGCTCTTCTGAAGCTTCCAAAAGTGTGGAAGGTGGAGGAAGCAAGGATTATGTTGAAGGGGAGGTCTGAAGTGTCAGTGAGATGGGGCTCTTCAAGTGGAGAAGAAATGTTAGCTTCAGTGACGAAGTCAAGAGCAGGTGGTGAGAGCCAAATGCTGTCCAAACGAGAGGAGTAGGAGCCAGCAGTGTGTGTGTAAGAGGGTAAGTCTGGGTGCCAGGTCTCAAAAGGAATCAACAAAGCCTTTCAGGGAGAGGGTGGGGAGGAACCTGTGGCGGGAAGGAGGTGTGGGGGCTCTGGTGGAGTGGTCAAGGGGGCCTGTGATGGCATTCCAGTCACCAGACCAGCAGGCTTGGTGGGGTGAGGTGGAGTCTGATGAAACAAGAGAGTTGCACCATTTTTGCAAGTCAGGGAGTTCCTCAGATTGGGGGTCAGCAGGCCAGTAAATATTTCGCAGGAGGATGGAGCATTGAGCAAAAGATAAGGTGAGGGCAATGGCACAAGTTCCAAAGTGGGAGACGTCAGTGATGTGTGGTGCCAGGGAAGACAAAGTGGGAGATGTGCTATTATCATCCTTGGCTTGCAAGGGGTCGTCGTCATCCACATCAAACGTGTTGTCGCCAGGTGTTTTCTTCTTCTCCTTGAAAGAAGTCCTGCTGTCGTCCTCAGCTCAGTCAGCCATGTCATCACCAGGGGTTTCTCTTACTGCTGCTCTTGGCTTGCATAAAGTCGTCATCATCAGCATCTGCTGTGTTGACCACATCCATAGGTTGTACTGCAGTCTTCCTTGTTCTTCAAGTCTGCTGGAAGAGCCGCATAAACCACGTTGAATGCCTTTGCCAATGCATTGCATGGGTCAAGAGATGGATCAAAATGACAAATTGGACACTCTACTGCAGCAAGGCAGTCCTGACTGTCTGAAGCTTGTTCTGGTCAACAGCAGCATCACCACAGCCCAGAGATAACAGCTCCCAGACATTCAGCAGGAGCACGTGGAGCACTGCTTTATTTTTCTCATTCCTGTATCGTCCTTCCAGAATGAGCACAAGCAGCCCTGCAAAACAAAATGAATCAATGATGTTCAGATTGTTTTCACAGGTTGCCAAGTCATTGTCAGGATTTTGGCAAAAGCTGCTTGATTGAGGCAGAAAACTCAATGCATCAGCTGACAGACCTTTTTCCATTGAACAAGGAAATGTGTGGCAACGTGTAGACTTGCTGAGCTCAGATATTGCCTTGCATTGTAGTTCAATGGGTTCCAATGAAATCCCTCTTTCCAACCATGCTGCTCCATAAAATCAGGCTCCTCCTCGCTTTGTGGATCCAAGTCCTCAGAGCTTGATGCTGAAGATTGTGAGACAGGTGATTGGAAGGGGGACTTGTGAGGAAGTAAGCTCTGGAAGATCACTGCTAAAACAAAACTCTTCAGGTGGCAATGCGTCCTGGCGTCGTTTCCTTGCAGCATTCGCCTCTTGTTCGACTCTCCATAGGTACAGAATAGGGGTCTTGTTGCCCTCAAGGCTACAGGCGTGTGTGTACAGTTCGCTCTTTGGGATCTGAGGGCAATCACTGCTTGTCTTGTCGAAAGTGATCTTTCGTGAGGGAGCCCTTTTTCCAGCAAGTTAGGCAATCTGCAGGGACAATTGAGTTGGCTGGTTAAGTGGCTATACTGCTTGGTTGGGAAAAAAGAACCAAAAAAAAAACCCTCAGCTACCGTCCGCGCGTCCGCCTCCACCTCAGAGAGCAACCACTCACATTATTTTTCCAATGCGAATGCGAAAACCTCGTTTTTCTCCCTCGTCACAGCTCACTGCAATCTTTGACAGGTTTCAGCACCCGCAGGGAAGAAAAAAAAAAAAGAAAAAAAAAAAAAAAGACAGTTACGAGGAGCAGAGTGCCCGCGACGCGTCGTGGTCGCGTTGCCTTTGCGCGTCGTGTGTATTGAGTGCTGTGAGTGTTGGCAGCAGCAGCAGCAGCAGCAGCAGCAGCAGCAGCAGCAGGAGCAGGAGCAGCCCGGGCAGCCAGCCAGCAGCGAAATAACGCGCATGTCTGTGCCGCTACCATCCATACACGCCAATCCTCCGCGAGGCCACCACACCACGAACGCAACCCCCTCCGCTGCCGCTGCCGCCACCGCAAAACACGGCACGAACCCGCTCCTTGCCGTCGACGACGATGACGACCCGAGTCACGGTCGCGGCGGAGGCGGCGGCCTCCGCGGCAGCAGCGCGCGGCCGCCCGCCAGCTTCCTCGCCGCAAACGCCGACAGCAGTAGTCGCTGCCGCCAAGAGAGCCGCGGCAGCAGCGGCAGCACCCCATCAGAGAGGCAGCCGCCACAACCACAACCGCCGCCGCCCTACCTAGTCCAGGTCGCGCAGGGCTCGCCCCTCGCGCACGCCGTGCATCCGCGCCTCCTGAAGCAGCTCGCCCTGCACCACCACCACCACAATCTCCACCAACACCACCACCACCTCCGCCGCCACCACCACGTCGATAACGCAGCTGCGGACGCGCCCGCACCGACGCCGCCGCCGCACCCGCAGTCCCTCGCCACCGCGTTGCCGCCCCTCGTCGCGCTCCACGCCGTCTCGCCCGCCGCGAACGCCGTCGCCGCGGCCTTCACCGCCGCGCCACCACCACCACCCGGCCGCGGCGCAGGCGCGACGCACCACCGCGACCCGGCCGCCGCCGCCGCCGCTCTCGCTAGGTCGACGGCGGCGACCGCAACAACAGCTGCTGTCGGCGACGGCACCGGGCTTCACCTCCTCCGCGAGGCCGTCGCGCGTCTCGCGCCCGTCGACCTGTCTTGCTGGTCGATCACCGGGGACACCGCCTCGACGGCCGCCGCCGTCGCCGCCGCCGCCGCCGCGGTGGCATTGGACAGCCACCACCACCACCACTCTCACCCGTCCGCACCCGTGGCGCGCAGCGGTGGCAGAAGGAGGAGCAGTAGCAGCAGCAGCAGCACCGCCGTCGCCGCCGCCACTGCCGCCTCGGCCACGGCCGTCGCGCCCAAAACCGCCCTCCCGCCAGTTACCGGCGTGCGTCCACCTCCTCCTCCCGACGAAAACGACAATGACGACAGCGACGACAACTACGCGCGATCACCCAACGTAGACTCCACCGCTACGAGCGTTCCCGCGCACCAGCCGCTCCCCCGCCTCCTCCTCCTCCACCCGCGCGGCGCGCTCGCCGTCGCAGCCGCCGCTGCCGCAGGCGCCCACCGTCTCCAGAACCACGCCGCAACCTCGACCCCGACCTCCTCCTCCGCCCCGTCGTCCGCGCACCAACGCAAACCCCGCAACGTCAAACCACCACCACCCACACTACCACCACCGCCCTCCCACCACCACCACCGCCACCACCACCACATCCGCAGCAAGGGCCGCGTCCGGCCACCGCTCGACCGCAGGGAGCGCAACCCCGCGCGCGCCATCGGCGACCACGACGACGACGACGACGACAACGCCCTCCTCCCCGTGTGCCTCGCCCGCGCCGCCGTCCGCGCCCTCCTCGGCCGCAACCGCCGCGGCCGCGGCCGCCCCCCCCGCCGGCCCGCGCCGCAGTGGCAGACCCGTCGGCACCACAGCCACAGCCGCCGCGGCCGCCGCCAGAAGCGCGCGCCGCCGGCGGAGGCTCGAGCGCCGCGGCGGAGGCGGCGGCCGACACCCCCTCCACCCCCACCACCACCAAACCCACCAAACAAACCACCAAACCGACCTGCAGCAGCACCAGGCGGTGGGCCTGGTGCTTCCGCCGCTGCTGCCGCTTTTGGGCGCGCAAACGTCGGCGGCGGGGGATTGCGGGAAGACCGGCGGAGGGGCGGGGCGGGTCGTGCACCTTCCGCGGCTGGACGACGAGCGGGGGTGGAGGGGCGGGGTCTGTGAGGGCCACGACGACGACGACTGACAGGGGGAGTAACGTCAGACTGTTGTTGAGGATTTTCTTTCCCGTTTCACCTCCAAGACCGGGTTGTGAAGTTTGGGCTGCAGTTAGCGTTGCGAGGCGCCTATGTCCGAGGTGTATTTCGCGTCTCTCGCTCTGTCACACCCACATACACACTCTCTCGCTCGCGCTCTCTCCCTCTCTGTTACTCTCTCTTCTCGCTCTCATACTTTCTTCTCCTCTCCCTGTCTACTCTCCGCTCTAAATCTATATTCGTCTCTTGCACTAGCCTGTTTTTTGTTCTGTCTATTATGGGCGCGAAGACAACAGTGAAACAAAAGAAGAACAAAAGGCCGAACCGTCGCCGTGGGTCGTCCCAGACGCCGCTTGGCCCAGGTATTTTTGTTGAAGAGAAGAAGCGGGGGTAAAGGAAGTGACTGGAGAAACAACGTCGAACAGAAGAGAGACAGAAGCTCTCACTGATCGGGTCTGCGAATGCAGCCGCCAAGCAAGTTTGGTCAACCCCTCCCGCCCGTGGGGGCTTGTCCTTTCCTTTCTTTTCGAGCTCACTTCTTTGCCCGGGCCTCCGCCAGCCGTGTCTGGATAAGATCGACGAGTACTAGAGAAATGTATTGGAGGGTTGAGGAGGAGAGGAGAAACAGTGGGTAAGAACATACAAAACTTCCAGTTTCGGCCGACAAAGGTTGAGTTCAGTTTGGCGCCACGAATGACAGCACATGCTGGATGATCCTCGAGTTCGAGGAGGTGGGGCACCGGGAATGAAAACGAGGTTTTTTTGTTGTTACGGGCGTGGTTTGGGACTCACTCTTGTACTGCTGTTCCCGCTGGGTGATGGTTTGCTGAAGCTGCTCAAGGTTTTCTTTCAGAAAAGTGACTTTGCCCTTGTAAAACTCTTTGGCGTCGGGGATGGACTGAGGGGGAGTGGTACAAGTGAGCAGTTGCGTGTGTGCATTGGCGGGCGAGAAGGACACCGACACGCGACGGCAACAACTACTACCTTTTCGATAAAGTAGCCGGTGCCAATATCGACAATGACCTTTTCGACGTTGCCGAGCTCGCCGGGCACGTAGAGCGAGCTGGTGAGGGGCACCAATATTGGCTCTTGTTGGTTGGTCGGTTGCGGGGAATAGAATAGTTAGTTGATTAGTTTGGTTTCAGTCCTTTTTCTTTTTTTTTTTTTTTTTTTTTTTGTTTCTCTCTTTTGGTGTCGCGCCCGCAGCGACCACCCATGCACCACAGACGTCTCTCTCTCTCTCCCTTCTCACACCACACACACACACACACACACACACACACACACTCACACACAGTCACACACTCACTCACACACGCGCACACTCAACTGCTCGCCTGGCCAGATATGCTGTCGAGCGATTCCAGGCTGTCGCCAAACTTTGCTTGCGCCTGTTTCAGCTGCGCGTACGACGACGTCAGGTGTTGGATGTCCTGGCAATGGGGGGCGTGACGTCGCAGTGTGTGTGTGTGTGTGTGTGTGTGTGTGTGTGTGTGCAAGAAGGAGAGAGCGAGGAGTTAGTTGGAGGCGACCCGAAATGCAGGCTGCGTGGGACGACACCCCCCACCCGTGCATTTGGGTCAAGAATCGTGCATCGTTTTCTCGGAGATCCTCCTCAACCGCGCACGCACATGCTCAGCGCGGCCACCTTGCACGCACGCACTGCCACCACTTCTCGGGGACACACGCTGCCGCGACCCCGTCTGCCGATGTACCAGCCCAACCGCGTACCCACCTCCTCCATCTGCTGCTTTACAGCCTGCAGCTGTGGCAGCGGAAGCTCTGCAATGTTGATGGGGCCGGCCCCGGCGGCCGATGACGAAGACGACGACGACGACGATGCCATGTCAAACACAGCAAACAAACACAACCAACCACGGGAAGCTCGTCGATTTATTGGCCAAAAATTGTCCAAGCAATTCCACTCATCGTCGTGCATGCAAGCAAAGCAAAAAGGCCGCAATGGTGCTTGCTCTTACGCGAGTTCCCGCTCAACCCCGACGTGCAGTTCCTGACGCATGAGGCTGATGCGCAGCATCAGGTGCCTCGCTTGCTTCTGGTGCTCGTGGCCCATCTTTATCGTCTTTTCAAAAACAGCCGTCCGCTGATCCGTCCGCTTGATCCGCAACACCTGGAGGAGGAAAAAAAGAAAAAAAAGAAAAAAAAAAGACTATCGGTCCCAAAACTCTAGGAAAAACAGCAAAGAGAACCCTTCGTCACGCTTCCTCTACCTTGTTGTGGCTGTCGATCCGCGCGGCGATGGAATTGTTGACAATAAGTGCAGCTAGCTCCGCCTCCAGGCTGGCAACGTCCGTATTGAAGGACTTTGCCATTCTCGAGAGATCAACCGAGAGGAAGGGGCTAAAGTATTGAACGAGCGCTGTTCGGCGTATGTTGCTGTAAATTGCGTCAAGATGTTCTTGCAGGTGGATATCAAGAAGGAAATCATCCTTTTGATTTTTTTTCAAGCAAGCCGTCAGTTTCATCGGCGCACCACATGCAAAGAAGCGATTCGCGGGCAGAACTTACGCGCATTTTGGCCAACAGCGAAAGGCACTGCCCGTACTTGGAGCTGTAGAACAGTTCCAGAATTTCTCGAATTTGCGGTTCAAGCTCTAAGTACTGCTTGAACTCGGAGTTGTCAAAGACTTTGTTCTTCAGTTCGGACCGCTCGAAAGAAGCGAGGGCGCAGAGGCTGCCGTACGTTGCAACGTCGTTCGCTGACAGAACTTCAGAGAAGCCATTGTTCATCTGGAACGACACATCCAGGAAGCTCCGAGCGGCCGACTTGAACTTGCCGTTCGCAAGGTGAACCAAACCGGAACAGCACTTTAGCTTTGACAGAACGAGGGTGCGGTCGGCAACGTCTGTGATGCCTTCGGCCTTTGAAACGTAGCTTTGCACGTTCACGTAATTTTGCGTTTCAAGACTGATCTGGATGACAGAGTAGAGCAGTAATTAAAAGGAGGAGGGCATTAAGTTTCCAACCAAAAAAAAAAAAACCTTGATGACGTTGAAACACATGTCGATCATGTGCTTAGGGGTTGTGCAGTAGTCACGAGTGCGGGAGTAGAATCGCAAGGCGCTCGTGTAATCGCCAAAGCTCGCATAATGATCACCAAGATCTTGGTGACCCATCTTGTTGCGCATGCACGATTAGAAGAAAGGCAAAGTCACTGGTAATGCAATGACTTACCCTAATGCTCTCCTTTATGAGATTCGTCTTGTAATTCCTGAGCTCTGTTTCCAAACGGTCCGTCTTGGCGCGGATCGACCGCTGCGTCGATTCCATCCATCCAGAGTCCGCAGCAGTCTCAGGCAGCCCGCGCGACCGCAGTTCCTCGTTGAGCTTGGAAAGGATCGAATGGTAACGTGGAACGTTCATGGTTGCTTTTAAATCTGCCAAAGCGATGCGCAACGCATCAACGCGAAGTTCCGGGCAGACGGCTGCAATAAACTCTAATCGATTGATTCTGCCAACCCCTGGTGGGTGTGTGTGTGTGGGTGTGGACGAAGCGTTAACCAGCGGTGAAACAGCGGGAGACTGACCAGTGTAGTTGGCGATGTACACATCCAGGTCGATCGTAGGGGACCGAACAACAATGAGCTGTTTCACTTTTTGCGCAGGAGGGGCCTGAATGGGAAGAGGGAGTGTGTGTGTGAGAGATAGTACAAAACTGCCACTGCCCAATCGGGAATGGGATGGATGGAACGCGTACGGCCGGGTCTTGGGCACCGCCACCCGCCGTCGGGTTCGCGACGAGGCCGCCAGCGCTGGGAATTCTCAGCTGCTGTTGCTGCTGCTGCTGCTGCTGCTGTTGGGACTGAGACCTGCTGGGCGTCGAAGGCGAATCCATCGTCTCGTCGTAGCCGTCGCTGTTGTTTGGAAGGGGGGGCAACCCGGTTGGGGTTGAATGCAAGTTGAAGCAGCGGTGGGGAGTGATGGTGTGAGGGGAGTGTGGGGAGGCTGCGAATACAGCAATTTGAAAACGAGAAAGCGCAAGGTGGTCGTTACCGACAAAGCTCGACCAACCAACTTGATTGTTTGTTGCTGCTGCTCTGCGTGACAAGGAAGGCGAAAATACAAAAAAAAAAAAAAAAAAAAAGGGAAAAGTAGGAAACAAAATCAGTGGTGGTGGTCATTCTGCACCGAATTAAACCAACGCACAGGTGAGAAGCCAGGCCACCCAATTCTCCACCACAACCAGCAACGCGCAACCTCCACCCTCCGGACTCGGGCTGACAGTGTCAAATCAATCAAATACTCCCCTTTACCCGCACCCTTCCCGGCGACGGGCTGTAAAAGCGCACTGTTGAAAAAGCAGGGACACCTTTCTTGAGCAACAGTCTGGAAGAAAAAGGATGGCCGCCCACGACGATGAGATCGACTTGGAACGTTCGCCGGCTGCCGCCAGCGATGGCGAATATCGGAGGATGTCCACCAGCGAGCAAGGAAACGGCACCGGAGGGGCCGGCGGGTACGGGGAGTCTTCTTCGGACAACCGCCGCGGCAACGATGACTACAGAGACAGGTTGGTCGAGATCGCGTTTCGTAAAGAGACATGGGCTTGGAGGTCTCAACAGCAACCCGACTCTCTCCACCCTGCCAATCCGTACACAAAAATAAAAATACAGGGACGACGGCTCAGAGAACAAGGGCAATAACCTGTACGTCTCGGGCCTGTCGCACCGCACCCGAGACGAGGATTTGGAGCGTGAGTTCTCCAGGTTTGGCAAGGTTTGTTTACTGGTTTGCTTGTTTCTCGTATTTTTTTTTTTTTTTTTTTTTTTTTTGTGAGAGGGTGTCCATTTGCGATCTAGGAACCCCTTTCGTATGAGAAACGTGCCTAAGCTGCCACGAAACATGCGGATCTGTCGCGTAATAACGCCCCCAACTGCACATAAACTTTCAGCGGCCGCCATTGCATTCACCTGCACCTGCTGCCGTGATTTAGAATTGGGAGAGAGAAGATCGCCTCACTTGCAACCAGTTTCATCTGCAACAAACTCCATCCGCATCTGCAACAAAATTCATCTGCAACTGCTGCACAACCACCACACATTCTCCCAACAACATTTCCGTCGCGGCTCTGACCTCACCAACTGACGCATCTCCAACCTTCCTCAACTGCCAACAAACTTGTAGATTACAAAATGCGCAGTTGTGTGCGTACATTGACATGCTGGTTGATTGCTTTCATATTCTGATTTGCTAACTATCTTTCTGCGGCCCTTCAAAAGTTACGACCCACATACTAAGGAGTCCCGAGGGTTTGCATTTGTGAGCTTTGAGGACGTTAAATGCGCCGCTGCGGCCCGCGACACTTTGTCTAATTCTTTGGAGTTGCACGGAAAGATTATCCGTGTCGAACTGGTAAGCGAGGATATTCTACCCCATCTCGCATTCTTTCTTTATGTGGAACAACATTGATGGCCAACTCAACACTTCAGGCGAAACGTGCCCGAGCACGCGAACCCACTCCAGGCCAATACAACGGCCCACCGAAGCGGGACGGGAAAAGCGGTAAATACCCCGCTGGTTGTTTGTTTCATGCTCACAAGTCCTTGACAGCCACTTCTCGCCCCGCAGAATACCGCCGCCGCGATGATCGCGGCGGACGATCCCGATCGCCAATTGACCGCTACCGACGTGAGTGGGGACTGGCAGGCGGCGTGCTTTCCCACCTCATATAGTAACTTTGTGCTTCGAACCTTTTCTGTTCCTGCAGGTGCGGACAGGTCCCGCTCACCGCGACGCCCGGCCTATTACGACAGCCGGGACCGGGAGCGCTACGACCGCGACCGTTACGACGACAGGAGAGACAGGTACAGCAGAGGTTATGATGATCGTAGGCGTTGAAACGAGACGGAATCGGCGGGCGCGTATCTCGCGCCCCCCCTTTCCCCCCTTCGTCCACCCGGCCTCCTTCCCTCTCCTTCCTTCTCCCACATGGAGGCGTTTCACACCAATTTTTGCTGCTCTCTTCCGATTGCTTCAAACTGACCTTGGCGAATATAATGATGCATTACTCATTTCTCTCGCCTTTTTGGTTAATGTAATTTTGGTTCCGAGAGACGCCACTCACAGGCAGTGAGAGAGGCAGACAGAACACCACAGGCACGGACATTGAGTTGCGTCAGGCGCGCAGACGCGCCTTGAAGAGAGAGAGAGGGTAGAGAGAGGGGAGAGTGAGGAGAGCTGCTATTTGCACTTCAGCCTCTACTATCCTCATAGTCAATAATGTTTGCCTGTAGCAGCGCTTTCCACCCAGAGCCGCAGCAACCGGAGTGGTTTTGCGCCCCATTTCGCTTGGATTACAATAGTCCATCTGTGCAAAAGTCCAGTCGCCCCAAATAAGGTCCTGGTCAGCGAAACGAATGCCAATACAGCGCAAACCCGAAAAACTTTGTTGATACAGAGAGTCATGATCAATTCACTGCAGAACGGGGGGAGGCAATCCTCACAAAGGAAAACAAAGCAGTTTTTCTGTTGATATTCAGATGTTGGTCTCCTGCACTTTCTGCTGCATTTGTTTTTGCGTTGATTTTCACTTCAGTTGGTCGCCCAAAGTTTTCAGGATATCGCTATAATTTACTGCATGCTACATACCAACCAGCCATCAGATCACAGACATCCTCACAACACCACTCTTGCTGTCTCAGCACCAGCAGCTGACCTCACTACTTGGCCTCTGACCACACTCCGACCTTTTGAAACACTCTTTCAGTTGAAACCTGAGACGCTTATACACACTTTTCATAACAGGTGCTACACCCATGGCCATTGTGTGGGGGGTGTTAGGCAGACTGCTTAGCAGCAAGAGGCACAAGACAGACACGAAACTTATTGTGACTGTAGTTGAGGTCTTACAATGCCCATGGTCGCTCTTGCCTTGCACTATTACAGTGTGTTTATCATCATTCTGTTTCAATAAGTCATAACAGACTTTGTCTCTTTCTCTCCAAGTTGTGGAGAAGGACCACTCACAAATACACCTATCCACCTCATTCACTCCTTCCCCTCCCTCACTCAGAGTAGACTGTTTACAAGGGCAAGTCGCGCATATGTCTAGTTTGTACTTCTGCTAGTTCTGGGCTGTTGTGCGGTGCGCACTGCGCACGCAACCCCAACAAGTTACAACACTCCCCGGCAATAGCGAACGGGTTGTGTGCGACTATACCCCAAGATTCAGGCCCAAGAGCGAAAGAAAGCAAACAATAGGCTAAAGCTAACTTCTAAGGAGTGTTTCAACCCTTCTACTCCACTTGCCTAGTCCACGGACCACAAAGTATCCTACTCATCGATCTACCAGGGCTCAGAACACAAAGCATGAAGGTTCAGAGGGACAATGCTCCGAGGATTGGTGCAGGAGCACCGATAACGAAAGGGCAAACTGTGCGAACTTGTGTGGCCGTAGGCCAGTGTGAGAGGAAACAGAAGGGCACTCCCAACGGTGCAACGCAACTGCAGAATAAAAGAGCGAAGAGGGAAACGGGATTCATCAGAGGAACCCAATCTCAAATACACCGAAAGCGATTAGTGGCAGAGTGGGACAAACAGTGCACGACCAAGTACCCCTCACATTGTGGAGCTGAGTCATCGGCACATGCGATGAGGGGGGAGAGAAGGAAGGGAATTGACTATGTAGGGGTCAGAAGGTTGCCAGCTGGGAAATCTTACATGGAAGCACCTGCGCCTTGCCACATACGCTCGACCACCCCACCGACAGGCTTTATCACATGCACTTGTGCTCAAACAAATCTCTCTCACGGCTAAATGGGAGGTCGCTTCGTTCAAGGGAATCTGCGCTCTAAGAATCTGCGGTTACTAGTTGGATAGGATAGGATAAAAACAGCTTTGCCAAAACTGCACTTTATCCTGACCATCCTGAACCATAACCTACCCGCAGGTGCTGCGGCTTAACCGTATCTGAACTGTGACAGAAAATATCAAAAACCCCTTTACCGCAACACAGTTTAACTGTTAACTGAGCGGAAACGAACCGTTTACCTAGATTTAATTAGTCAAGTGCCTTAACTGCAAGGCAAACCGCACTCCTGCAAGATAGGCGATTTGTTATCCTTGACGACAGCCTAACCGCACGACGGTTAAGCAAATTTTTCTTATCCTTAACCGAGCTGCAGATGGGATTCCGCTGGTCCTTACCGCGCTCCAAGACAGAGCAGTGCCAAGTCATTGCAGAAGGGGCCAACTCTGCTCCCACCTCAGCACTCCTTAAGAGATGTGAACCGGGCTTGGGGACCAATAACGTGTTTCTCGTTGTATCGCAAAAATGGTTTATCATAGGCTATGTCAGGGGGCTGGAGCCCCCTGACTCAGAAACATATTCCCCACTGTCTCTCTGTCTCTTCCCTTATCTCTCCATCTGTTTCTCTGTCTCTTTGTCTCACCCTCTCTCTCTGCAGTCCTTGGTTACCTTCTTGCTTAGCGGGTGGGGCGACATAGACCATCTCATAGGAGGCGGGCCAACCCATCTGCCAATGCGGCTGCAAGCAACTCAATGCAACGACAGAAAGGTGTCAAGATAGACAGTGTGTCCAATCATGGAAAAGCAGTGCCAGTGCCAGTTGCTCAAACGGAGCCACAAGGTGGCCAAAGAAAACCAACAGAAAAAAGGAAAAAAGAGGAGGCAACCAGAACTGGAACAAGTGAGGAGTCTCTTTCTCTCTCTCAATCTCTCTTGATTGATCGAGCGAGGGTGGAGGGGGGTAGGAGCCCCCTGACTCAAAAACAACCTGTTCAAGTTGCAGTGTAGAAGGTGACGTTGTGAGTGAAGGTGTTGTTGCAAGAAGGTGGAAGGGTCGAGGCCGCGAAGCAAAGCCAGTGGATGAGATGTAGAAAGAAAGAAGGATGCAACTGAGGTTTGAATTGAGGACTTGTACAAGGGAGCAAGCATAGCAAGCGTCCAAGGGCAAGTGGGCAAAGAGAGCTTTTTTTAGACAGGAACTGGCAAATTGGAGTGAGTGTGTTCTTTTTTTCAATAAGAAAACTCTGCCCAATTTATACTCCTGCAGGGAGGTTGACCAGTTGTTAGGTGGAACTGACTGGTTAGCAGCAAGAGGCACAAGACGGACCCAAACCTATTGTGACTGTCAGTTATCATTCTCACAATGCCCATGGGAGAGCGAGGCACTGCCAATGCAGACCTGGGCACTGGCTTGCGCTGATGACAAATACTCCGAGTATTAAGTGGAACGGAAACCCAGTGTCAACAGTTTTCCTCCTCCTCTGCTCAAGCAGATAATATAGGAGAGGTTTTTACCCTGTGCGGGTCACACTTGCGTAGCAACTATTACAGTGTGTATATCATCATTATGTATCAATAATTCATAACAGAGTTTTTCTCTTTCTCTCCAAGTTGGGGAGAAGGACCACCCACAAACACACATCTCCACTTCATTCACTCCTTCCACTCACTCACTCAGAGTAGACTGTTTACATCTACATCCTTCCGTCTTATGAACTGGTGGCATTACGTAAATCTATTTATTATCTTTCATCGATGGTCAAAGTGTGGCTCAGGGAAAGCAAAGCTAGAATCACCGCTGTCTTCACCTAGCTCTTTTGTTGGATTCAGATTAGGCATTTCAGCTTACCCAGCTTAGTGAAAGTTGCAACAGCGGTGGGAGTGAGGCCACTGTCGACATAGGAAGCTGACTTCCTAGGCTCAAATCTCAACACAACCCAGCTTCTCTCTCCCTCCCTCTCCCTCCCTCTCCCTCCCTCCCTCTCTCCCTCTCTCTCTTTCTCTCTTTCTTTTGCATTTCAATGGTGCTGTAAAACTAAAAAAGGAAGTCAACAGGCTGTCTGTCTATTAGAGTGGCAGTCAATGGGTTGTGTGTCTATCTCCCTGTCTCTGGGAGTGGCAGTCAATGGGCTGTGTGTCTCGCTGTCTATCTGTCTGTCTCTTTGCAGTCTGTGCTTTAAAGGGAGCTGTACAGTGTACTTCTTCAAAACAATACCTCCATCAAATGAGCTCTACTCAAGCGATCAAAGTTTGCCAGTGTTTCCAACTTTGTGTGAATGTTGCTTTCCCCTACATTGAAGATTTGCAACCAACCAGATAGGAGAAGCAAGGGGTGGTGGAGGGGAGGCTGCAGACCACCTTCCCTGGGCCACTGGGAGGAGAAGCCAACTAAAATGATATATCGGTTAATGACTTTGCAAAGTCAACAGGTTGTTGTTTGTCTATCAATCATTGAATATCTCTTTGTTTGAACTAAAGTCAACGGGCTGTTTGTATTTCGCCCTCTGGGTTTCTGTGAGTACTTTGGAGCCAGTGCCCACCTGTCTGTTGCAGTCAACAGGCTGTCAGTCTTCCTGTTGCAGTCAATGAGTTGCTGCATGAGCAGCCAAAGCCGCAAGGGCAGCACTCAGTTTGCCTGAGGTTCCAGGTTCACCAGTGTGGCTGTGCTGCAAGACTGCAACTTCTCTCTCCTTCTGTCCTTCTTTGTCTGCAGTGTGTCAGTGGATTGGGGCAAACACCAAGCTTTGTTGGTCACTCTCCATGTGGCCCGGCGTGTAATGTTCATTGTGGCATGCCACTCACCTTTCCATCCAGTGGCAGATTGCCTGTGTGTGGGACTACCAATATCCATTGTAGGCTTTGTCTTTAATTTTTTTTTTTCTTCTCCTTTTTTTTTTTTATTGGGAAGGATTGAAAGCTTGGATGTGCAATTAGATTGCTTTTGGGAAAAATACAATCTATATATATAATTAAAAAAAGCAAGGATTTGCGGCTAAACTGTTTTCTAATTGCAATTATTGAAGTGGGGGGGGGTCTAACTTTTTGTCTTCGGTGCCCAATCAAAACTCAGCGGAAAAATCAGAAAAGGACGGAGCTCAATGCGTTGTCTGTCTATCAGGTATATCTGTCTATCAGATTGTCTGTCTACCTCCCTGTCTGTAGGACTGGCAGTCAGTGGGCTGTCTGTCTCTCTGTCTGTCTCTCTATCTCTTCGCTCTGTCTCTCTCTCTGTCTCTCTGCCTCTGTCTCTCCCTGTCTCGCTCTGCCTCTTTCTCCCTCTCTCTCTCCCTGCCTCTCTCCCTCTCACTCTCTCTCACTCACTCTCGCTCTCTCTCCCTGTTTCTCTCTCTCCCTGTCTGTAGGACTGACAGTCATCAGGCTGTCTGTCTCTTTGTCTGTCTCTCCATCTCTTTGCTCTGTCGCTCTCTGCCTCTGGCTCTCTCTCCCTGTCCTGCTTTCTCTCGCACTCTCTCTCTCCCTGTCACACACACACACACACTCCCTCTCTCTCTCTCCTCTCTTTCGAGCGGGGGGGTTGAGGGGGGCGGCAGCCCCCCCACCGGGGGGCTCAGGGGGCGGCAGCCCCCCCCACCGGGGGGCTCAGGGGGCGGGAGCCCCCTGACTCAAAACATATTTCCCTCTGTCTCTCTGTCTCTTCCTTATCTCTCTATCTGTTTCACTGTCTCTGTCTCTGTCCCTCCCTGCAGTTCTTGGTTCCTTTCTCTCTTGGGGGTGGGTTGACTCTGACCATCTCATTGGAGGCAGACCCATCTGATAAGGCAGCTGCAAGCAACTCGACGCAACCACAGGAAGGTGTCAGGATAGACAAGTGAGGAGTCTCTTTCTCTCTCTCTATTTCTCTTGATCGATTGAGCTGGGGTGGAGGGGGGTGGGGAGCCTGACTGAAAAAACAATCCAGCTTCTCTCTCCCTCCCTCCCTCCCTCCTAACCTCTCGCTCTCTCACTCTCTCTCTTTTGCATTTCAATCATGCTCTAAAAACTAAAAATGGAATAAAGTCAACAGGCTGTCTGTCTATAAGAGTGCCAATCAACGGGTTGTCTGTCTATCTCCCTATCTCTGGGAGTGGCAGGCAATGGGCTGTGTGTCTCGATATCTATCTCTCTGTTTTTTTGCAGTCAACGGGCTGTTGTCTATCTATCAATCAATCAATGACTGCCTCTTTGTTTGAACTAAAGTCAACAGGCTGTTTGTGTTTCTCCCTCTGGGTTCTGTGAGCACTTTGGAGCCAGTGCCCAGCGAACTGTTGCATTCAACAGGCTGTCAGTCTTCCTGTTGCAGTCAAATGGGTTGCTGCATGAGCGGCCAAAGGCTGCAAGGGCAGCACTCAGTTTGTTGGAGGTTCCAGGTTTGCGAGTGTGGCTGTCCTGAAAGGCCGCGGCTTCTCTCTCTTTCTGTCCCCCTTTGTCTGTCAGTGTGTCAGTGGCTTGGGGCTAACACTCCAAGCTTTGTTGGTCACTCTCTGCTTGGCCTGCCACACAATGTTCATTGTGGCATGCCACTCTCCTTTCAATCCAGGGACAGATTGCCTGTGTGTGGGACAACCAATACCATTGAAGGCTTTGTCTTTAATCATTTTTTCTCTTCTTTCATTTTTTTTTATGTTTTTTGGCAAGGATTGCTTACAAGTTGACCCCTAGTAAAAAATCAAAAAAAATAAAGGGAAGGGAAATCCGGAGCGGTTGGATACCCTGAAATTCTTCCGCAGCAGGTTGCTCGGTTCAGATATTGTCAGTCCATCTGTCTTTGACTTCAGCGACAGACTGCTTGCAGAGCGTCGTGCGAGTCCCGGTGCGAACCGGACATATTTTTTATATTATTTTCTTATTAATAGTATTTTCCCCTTTTTCTTATTTCTTGGGTTGATATTGGTTTGTTCTTTGATGTCTTGCCTGCTGTCTGCTTTCTTTTTGCGTCTTCTCATGAAGCGGGAGTCTGCCAAAAAAGGAATGCAGCGCTGAAGACAGCAAGCGCCCAGGCAAGTAGGTCACCGCGCGCCGAACGCAGTAAGATTTAGAGACAGAGATTTAGCGTTGAGAACGAGAATCGAGATAGCGGCAAGAGAGAGGGAGTTTGAGAGAGAGAGAGAGAGAGTGTGTGTGTGTGTGTGTGTGTGTGAGTAAGTGAGAGAGGAAATAGACGTGGAGAGAGAGAGACAGAGAGACATCCATCACACGCACCTTCAAACAGGCAAATGCTAAAAACGATGGATCGCCCTCGCCCGAGTACAAAAGAGGCGCTTTCGAGATAGCACTCACCCCACTCTCGCACACAAACACAAAAGCACCCCCCAGAAGGAAACAAAACAAAGGCAACAACAACAAACTAACAACAAAAATGCAAATCCCCAACCTCGTCTTTGCCGCGCTCCTCGCCGCCACGGCTACCACCACCGTCGTGCACGCCGCCGACGCCAACGCCTGCATCGCCGCGACCCAAAAGTTCACCAACGAAGTCACACAGTGCGCCACGCAGACCACTTCCGCCAACATGAGCAAGTGCCTCTGCGGCATCTCCACCCTGGTCGACGACTACAACGCAGTCGTCTCCTCCTGCGGCGCCGTCGGCCTCCCGGCCTCGCCGTTCTCGTCCGTCGATCAGTTCAAGGCTGACTGCGCGTGAGTGTATTTTTTAAATTTTTTTTTTTCTCCCCGGGTGAACAAAAGGAAGCCAGTCCAAACTCATATTCCTATTTTGTACCCCACTTCCTCTTCAACCACAAAAAAAAAGTGCCCAAGGCTACCCTGTCGGCGGCTCGAGCGGAACCACCACGACCACCACGACAAAGTCCGGCGCCGCGTCGCTCTACGCCGGAAACACTGTCTTTGCGGCGTCCGTCGTCGCCGTCGCCGCCGCCGCCGCCTTCCTTTGAATATACGGCCGCCAAAAGCCTGCCACAACTCTTAGTGGGTCTCTCCGCGTCCCTCTCTCTCTCTCTCTCTCTCTCTCACTCTCTCTCTCGCTCTCTCTCTCTTTCTATCTCTCTCTTCCCAGTTATTTCTCTCTCCCTCCCTCTCTCAATAGATGCGATCAAATAAAAGAAAAAGCCGATTGCCTGACCGAACGCTGGCCCATTTGCATTCCGGTGTGTGTGTGTGTGTGTGTGTGTGTGTGTGTGTGTGTGTGTGTGTGGAGGGATGAAACTTGCAGACTCCAAAGTGCCGCGGGGCATAAGTAAGGGAGTGAGAGAGGTTTGGGCAGTTGCGACTAGTTCAAAGTAAAGTGGGGGAAAAGAGTATTCGGCCGGCGGGAATGTGACAGTGGCTTTTGCTTGGCCTTGATGTCTCGCTTTGTGTCTCTCCTTCAATCAATCATCTCGCTCTCTGTCTCTCGCGTCTCTCTCTCAATCTCTCTCTCTCTCCTGTCTCTGTCTGTCTCTCTCTCTACTATCATTTCTGATTTCGGACGGAAAGCCCCCATAAATGGAAGTAATTGTTTTTGCGACTGATGAGGAGGAAAAGAAAGAAAATGCAAGGAACGAATCACCTTCTGGCTGCAGAGTAAGCCCAAAAATGGAAAATGCAGTGAAAAAACTAAAATAAAAAAAAAAGAAAAAACAATCAACAATATATTTAGGCCAGCCACACGTTCCACACACCAGCCACACCACTCACACTAACTCACTCACAAACTCATCCACAAACACCCTCCATGCACGCCCTTTCCGCCCTCGCCGCCGCCGCCGCCGTCCTCGTCGCCGCTCCGGCCGCCGTTAACGCCCAGTTCGACATCCCGGGCGCCAGCCCCGCGTGCCAGGCGGCCCTCAACACCTACATCGTCGACCTGACGCCCTGCATCGCCGGTCTCTTCACCGGCACTGCGTTCCCCACGGCCACCGGCCTCACCGGCGCCGACGAGGCCGCCGTCTACAAGTGCGTCTGCGGCACCCCCAACCTCGTCCCAGACATCCAGAATGTCCTCAACGCCTGCCAGGACGTCCTCAAGGCAGAGCCGTCCCCTTCGCTGGGCCTGTCGAGCCCCAGCCTCACGTCGTTCGACGACCTGAAGAAACTTTGCGCGTGAGTTGTGTGTGTGTGTGTGTGTGTGTGTGTGTGTGTGTGTGTGCCAGCGATGGTCGAGTTCGATGCACACGGGATCTGCGGAAGCAAGGCTTTTGCAACGAAAGTGTTAGGGGTTTGCACGCAAGAGCCACATGGGTGGTGAGCGAGTCAAATAAGCGAGAGTGCGAGTGCGTGTTCATTTGTACGAGTGGCATGCCAGCTATTGCGAGAACGACGGCGCACGTTGCTCGGCGATCGATTGACTGCAAAGCCCATCCGGCTGGTGTCTGCGTCTGTCTTGCCTTGTCTCATCCTTCATCCCCTTTTTACGTGATTCCAACCCACTTCCCCTCTCTCTCCCACACACTACTGGGCCTTCAGTACCTACGGCGTCACCCTCACTGGCTCTCTCAGCAACCTGCCCACCGCAACTGGTGGCGGCTCGGGATCGGGCAGCACTACTGGCGGCGCTGTTACCACCAGCGGCCCAACCACCACTGGCGGCGCTGCTACCACCACCTCCACCCCCACGGGCGCTTCCACAAGCACGAACAACCAGCTCAAGTCTTCGGCCATGTCCGCCCACGGCGCGCAGAGCCAGCTCGTTGCGGCTGCCTCGCTCTTTGCCGCTGCAGTGCTCGCCATCTAGACTTGCCCGTCGTCTTCTACTTCTTGTTCTATGTTTTCTACTTCCCCCTCCCCTCGTTTTTCTTGATTCTATAACAGTGGGCCCCCCGTTCTTTTTTTTCTTTTCCCTGTCCTCGCGCTTGCCGTTTTTCCCTGTTAGGAGCGAGTGGAACGAAAGAAATGAACCAATACAGCCCCTGGCTGATAGACTTCAGCCTTGTCCAAGATTTATTGTTCGCGTTGGGAAATTGTCTCTTGCTTTTATCAAGAAAAGCAACAACGGTCAAGAAAAGCAGCAACGCTCACGGTGACGATGCCGCACCCGCAGCCGCAGCAGCAGGCATCACAACAACGACGACGACGACGACAACGACGACGACAGCAACCACGACAGTTGTCGCGACGACATCAATGGCGACGCAGCGTTCGTTCACCCACAAAAGCAGCCCAGGCCACGACGACGACGACGACGACTACGAAACCCATCGCCGTCGCCGCTTCCGTCATTGCCACCGCCACTTCCACAGCCACCACCAACACTTCTACGACTACCATCGTCCGCCTCGTCCGACTCCCGCGCCTCGACGGCCCCAAAGTCGCTGCATCCGTCTTCACACTCCTCCTGTCCGCATCCATCCTCGCACCCACCGCCGCGCCCTGGCTTGCTTGTTTGTGCTTTTTGTGTTCTACAAAGATCCATTTCCTCTTCCACCGACTGATTCCTGGTTTTTTTTCTTTCCCCCTCTCCGCTCTCTCGCTCTCTCTCTTGCTCTGTCTCTTTCTATCTCTCTCGCTCTCGCGACTGCCTCTCTTTCTTTTTCTGTTTTCTGTTCACGACAATAGTCGCCCAGACCCTTACACAGGTCAACGTTTCGGTCTACCCGACGCTTCCCCCGGGCGCTGTGCCCATCGACTGGACTCAGGTGAGCGGCTGCGCCCTTGTCTTCGTGCCCACCGACGTTTTGGGTTTTTTGAGACGGGCAAATTCCCCCCCAAACACCAACAAAAAAAAAAAAAAAAAAAATTTCCAGGCCACGCTCTCCTCGACGTCAACGCCGACCGCAAACATCGACCTCGCGACCTGCACCTGCGACCTGACCCTCCGCGCCTGCGACCTCAACTGCTGCTGCGACCCGGACTGCGCAGGCATCAGCCCCGCCGCCGCCGCTCGCGACGGGTGCCTCGACGTCCTCGCCTCCAGGCCGCCCGTCGTGCCCGTCTGCGCCGCGCTGCTGGTCAGAGTCAATGGCGTCGCGACGACGGGAGCGGGATCGGGTTCGGGGTCGGGTTCGGCCGCTGCTGGCGTGCTGCAGACCGTTGCGGGCGGCGCCGCCGGCGGGCTGTGCGTGTTCAAGGATAACAGTTGAGTATGGGGGGTGTGTGTGTGTGTGTGTGTGTGTGTGTGTGTGTGTGTGTGTGTGTGTGTGTGTGTGTGTTGGCTTGTTTCGCAACTGACGGTCCGAACCCGACCAAACCGAAAATAAAAAAATAAAATAAAAAAACAAAAAAAAACCCAATTCAAGGCCCCATCAAAGGCTTCTTCTACAAAGACCCTGGCACGACATACCAGTCCGACAACTACTTTTCCGAGATGGAGGCCCTTAACGAGTTCTCGTACAGCGTCACCTCATACGCCGTCGACTCGGTCTACGACAAGGACACGAGCCTGCAACCCGTCGTGCTCTCGACGCCCTACAAGGTGAGGTCGAGGAACGGAGTCCCACCCAGTTCGTTCGTTTTTCACGTTAAACCGGAAACTGACCCAACACAACGCACAAATTTTTTTACAACAACAAAATAAATTGAAATAACTAGATGGGAGACTTTGTGCTTGTACAGTACCCCAACACGGGAAAGGAAGCCGCCTTCTTGAGCCTGCCGGCTCCGTCCGTCTCCGGCGTCTGCAACGATGGGAACCCCGCGAGTTGAGTGTTTGGAGCAGGAGCCGTTGGGATGCAACCATTTTCGCGTTGTCCTCACTAGGCTCCATTTCCCTGACTTTTCATCTTTGCCGTGCGCGCTTCCAGAGTCTGCCTTTTCGAACATTCAACTGACACAAAATATCGCTTCCAGAGTTTCTCGAGACGGAAACGACTACTTGCACGCGCGACGTGCCCATCAAGGCTGCGTCGAGTTTGTGCCGCGCGGGCTCCGTGATAGACGTTGCTCGCTACCTTGACGGCTTTAGCGTCCTGGCGGTAAGGCGAGGGACGGAAGTAGAGCGAGGCGTTTCGTGGGAAGGGGGGTGGCGGCTGAGCACCGAATGCTCTTATGCGCCCGGAGCAAACCTCAACTTTGACCGTCCTTCACATTTTGACCCCCCCGCACCTGCAATTCACAAAACCCAGGGAGACGGCAGCTACGTCAGCGCCTCAAAGACTATCTGCGCCGACCCGGCCCCGAACGCCACGCACTCCACCCTCTGCACCAGCCTCCCGCCTCAGTGGGACGCCAACACCGACACGTGCTCCCGCGTCGCCGTCGGTATCTACTACACCTTTACGTACAACGTCGACGCCGGATCCGGCCTCGCCATCATCTCCGCCCTCGACGTCGCTGTCGTGTTTGGACAGTACCAGATCGGAGACACACCCTCGGGCGTCGTGCAGACCTTTGGCGTCGCCTGGGTTAAGGTGGGTGTGTGAGTGAGTGAGTGAGTGAGTGAGTTAGTGTGTGCGTGTGTGTGTGTGTGTGTGTGTGTGTGTGTGTGTGTGTGTGTGTGTGTGTGTGTGTGTGTGTGTGTGTGTGTGTGTGTGTGTGTGTGTGTCGATGCATTCTTTCGCATTTGCTTAACCCTTCCAACACCATTCTCGCCCGACAGAAAGGCACCCAGCCCCCGCTCACCAAATCCGGCAACCCGGGCTACATCACGGGCGCGCCGGTCCTCTTTGGCACAGCGCTGACCTCCCCGGCCCCCGCGATCGCCTACTTCCCCTACGACGCGCAGAGCCCGACGCTCGGCGGCGGCTTCTCGCTGCCGCGCGACGTGCTGCACGACGGCGGCGTGCTGTCGTGCGTGGACCCCGGCGGCGCGTCCCCGGCCGCGGCCGTCGTCGCGGCCGCCTCGCGCCTGCCCGTGACCTTTGCCGAAGACGCGGCCGCCGGCTGCACGCTGTACCTCGCGCGCCGCGACCTCGACGCGTCGACGCCCGCCGGCTGCGCGGCCGTGCGCGCCAGCGCCGAGCGCATCCTCACCGCCGGGGGCAGGGTCGGCGGGTCCGTGAACCGCGTCGGCAAGTTTGGCAGCGCGAGCCCGACCGCCGTCGGCGACTGGGTGCCCGTGCTGGTCACCGAGAAGGGGGACAAGGTTTGGTGCTGCAAACACCTGCTCACTCATTCACCCACTGACGCTCACGAACGCCGAACCAAAAAAAAAAAAAAAAAAAAAAAAAAAAAAAAAAATGTATATATATATTAGTCGGCCCTGGACGAAGGCACCGGCTCCTGCACGTCGGTGCTGACGCAGCTGGACGTCCAGTTCCTCACGGCCGACCTCGGCGCGGCCGGCAGCCCGCAGCCCGCGGTCGTCGCCGCCCGCGTCGTCAAGACCTACGCGACCCTCCGGTTCCGCTGCCTCGTACCCGACGACTGCCGCCCGGCCGCAGGCCCGCGGTCGTCGTCGACCTCGTCATCCTCGCCGGACCCGGCGCGGCTGCAGCGCTTCCGTCTGAGGGCGACGGTCGAGTTTGTCGAAGTAGCCGGCGACTACGCGCCGGCCATGTTTGTCCCGTCCCCGCCCGCACTCGTGCCCACGCTGCCGGACGACTTGTTTTACCCGTTCAAACTGCCCGTCGCTTCCGCCGCCGGCCCGGGACCGGGAAGACGACGCCAATGCGCGGTGGTGGCAGCGGCGGTCGCTGTCGCGTGCGCGGTGTGGGTGGCGGTGGTAGGCTGAGAGTGGGCTCCGGGCAGTCGTGAAAAAAAAACAAAAAAAAAAAAAACAAAAAAAACGGATTTGCTCCGGTGGGGGTTGTTCGCATCGCGCGTTGGCCCGCTCGAATCCTTCCTGTTGATCAAGGTCCATCCGCCTTCCTCCCTCCACGCCTCTTCCCGCTACCGAACCGACACTAGCCTCCCCCGAATTCCCCCCGACCCAAACCCGTTCTTTACTTGCTCTCTTCCACGCCCCCTTCATAGACAAAATATAATAACGCTTATTGTGAGTCTCGATATGAGTTTTTTGAAAGAGACAGAGAGTGAGCGAGAGAGAGAGAGAGAGAGTGTGTGTGTGTGTGTGTGTGTGTGCAACACCCTGGAACCCACCCCTCCCCCCACTGTGTTATTTCAACAACAAACACAAACCAATCAATCAAGCAAAATGTCGCGTTCGGAAGGAAAAAAAAAAGAAAAGAAAAAAATAACGGGCCCTAGCCAAGCTGGTACTTGCATCTGTGAATAAATAGTAGTACTTTCAAACATTAATATATTTCAGTGATCGAGCGAATCACCGTTGCTCGTAAAATACCCACGACGATCGACTTGTTACGTCTGATTGCGGCTTGCTCGGCACCGCCGCACTCGGACGAGCACGGCGCGCCCCCCCCCCCTGTGTGCCGGGCGGGCCGGGCGGGCCAAGAACGGTGTGCCGGGCAACCGGGGCACGCGATGAGTTGCTGCTGCTGTGTAAGGGGGTGGAGACAGGGTCAGGGAGACAGAGCAGAGAGAGAGAGGGTAGAGAGAGAGGGCAGAGAGAGAGAGGGAGAGAGAGAGAGAGAGGGAGAGTGAGTGTGTGAGAGAGTAGACCGCGACATCTTTGACAGAATGTGGGCCGCATTCCATGCAAGAAAACAACAACACCCCCCGCTTTATTTGAAAAAATGCTGGAAGCCAAGAGACCCAAAAAAACAAACATACATACACATAAGGAGTAAAGGAAGACAGAGAGACAGAGAGACAGAGAGACAGACAGACAGACAGACAAGGTAGGTCACTTGCACAGTGGGGCGGCCCGCCTCGGAACTTCGTTGGCCGTCGCGCATATCCTGGGCTGAGTGGCGACCCACCACCCATATGCCGTCTGCGGGAAACAGGGGGAGAGAAAGAGAGAGAGCGAGAGAGAGAGAGAGAGAGAGAGAGAGAGAGAGAGAGAGAGAGAGAGAGAGAGAGAGAGAGATAGATAGATTGATAGGGACACACACACACACGCACACTTTCACACACGCCCGGTGTTCCATCAATTCTCTTCCCGCCCGCCCTCACACACACACATGCAACAAATAAATAAAACATCCGTCCGGCCCAGCGTCGACACCACTCCACCCCCAGCGCCATTCTACTTCTTCTACTTCTTCTTCTTACCCTACCCCCTACCGCACCGCACCGCACCGCACCCACTCCCCCCCCACCAAGCAGCTCCCCGCGCAAGGCCCATCCATCCTCGCGGTCAAATAATAAAAAAGAGAGCAAAAACGTTCCCGCTATGCCTTTGGCCGTCGTCTTTGCCGGTGGCGCGGCGCTCCTCCTGGCCGTCGCCGCGTCGTCGTCGCCGGTTGTCGCCGCTCCGTTCGTGGCCGGCAACGCCAACCTTGCTTCGAGCGCAAGCACGAGCGGAGGCGTAATGTACCAGGCAAGTACTTTTCTTGTTTTTTATTTTATTTCACTTGTTTTTTTTTTTTTTTTTTTTTTTTTTTTTTTTTTTTTTAAGAGTATGGGAAGCAGGCGGAAGTAAAAGCCCAACCTCATACCTATTCAATGCCCCTGCCCCCCACCACTCAAAATCCAGGTCGCCATCAGCAAAGTGATGGACCCGTCCGGCCACAACTCGTTCCGCGCCATCGACCGCTGGGCCGCCCGCATGTCCGCCGACAACTCGACGCTGCGCCGTCGTGCTACCACGTCGTCGTCCGTGGCGCTCACCAACAGCGACAACTTTTTGTACACGGCCCCCGTCACGCTCGGCAACGGACAGGCGTTCACGCTGGACCTCGACACGTTGAGTGTTGTGATTAATTTTTTTTCTTTGTTTTCTTACTTGCCTCTTTACGGCTGCGGACTAACTATAAATTACAACAGAGGGTCCTCCGACACCTGGTTCCGCGGCGCCGCCTGCCACTCCGCCGACCAATCCTGCGGCGTCGCCGGCCAACCCGCCGTCGCGACCACCACCGACAACACCCTGGTCGCAACGGGCAAGTCCTGGTCCACCACCTACGGCTCCGGCATGGTCGTCGGCAACATCTACACGGGGCCCGTCACCATGGCAGGCATGTCCGCCCGCATCCTCCTCGGCGTCACCACCCACGAGACAGGCTTCAACACCGTCGGCGACGGGCTCATGGGCCTCGCGTTCGCCGGGATTTCGAACATTGCGGCGGCGGCTGGGGCGGCCGGGGCGGCCGCGACGACGAGCTCGAATTGGATCGACGCGCTGGCGTTGCAGAACAACGTGTTTTCGTTCTACCTCTCGGCCGCCGCGAACGGGGACACGGGGGAAATGACCGTCGGCGGGATGGACCCCGCGCGCTTCACCGGCGCCGTCAACTACCACCCGCTCGTGTCCGAGACGTACTGGCAGCTCTCCTGGGCCGGCGGGACCTGGGCCGTCGGCGCCGCCGCCGCCGGCGCGCTGGACGGCGCCGTCAACTCGGTGATCGCCGACACCGGCACGTCCCTGGTCATCCTCGACACCGCGGCCGCGGCCGGCGTCAACGCGGCCATCGGCGCCAAGTACTCGGCCGCCGTCGGCGCGTACGTGGTGCCCTGCAGCGTCGCGACCACCGGCCCTAACGTGACGCTGACCTTTGGCGGCGCCGCGTACGCCATCCCCGCGAGCGTGTACGTGCTGAACGCCGGCACCACCGCGGCGGGGGCGGCGACGTGCATTTCCGGGTTTACGGCGGGCGCGGCGCAGGCGACGGTCGGGATTCTGGGCGACGTGTTTTTGCGGCAGTATTATAGCGTGTTTGATAAGGCGAACAAGCAGGTCGGGTTCGCGCTGGCGGTGCACCCGCAGTGAATCGAGGAAGGGAAGAATGCGGGACGGTTTCAGTTTTGGTTTTTTTCGCTGTGTGTGTTTTCTTTCCCCGTTTTTCTTTTTGTTGCTGTTGTTGTTGTTCCTTTCTCTTTTTCTTTCTCTTTCTCGGTATCCGCGCGCGCAGCAGTCTCGCAGTCTCTTTCTCCGGGACACTTATTCTTCTTCCTTGGAGCGAAGTCTCAACGCGTCGTGTCTGTATTTTTTTTGTGCCCCTCACTCTTCAAGTTTTGTGAGCAGGACTCAAACTCCGACCCCCCATTGAGGAGAGGAGGCGGGGGCGAAAAAAGAAAAAGGAGAGCATACGTGAATATCTGAAGTATTTTTCATCAATTTTTTTTTACAAAGAAACTATTTTTCATCATTTTTTTTTTCACAAAGAAACTCTTTGGAACTTGCGCGTGAGGGAAAAAAAAAGCATTTGAACTTTGAAATAAGAAAGTACGAAAAGTTTCGATCGCTTGCACGGAGGGTGATTTTACAGAACTCGACAGATTCAGTGGGGAAATTTGGTGCCAACAACACGGTGTGGTTAAGCCGCAATCAATTAGAAAGAGAGACGGGATCAGGGAGGGAGAGGCAATACAGTCAAGTGGTGCGCCGAATCAAGAGAAAGATTAGAATAGCTTTAAAAAACTGGATCAACAAAACGAAAATCACGCAGAATCGAACAGAATCAAGCGTACAACAAAGCAACCCAAACAGAGGAAAAAAAACAAATTAAAGAAGCTTCGATGCGCTAGGCAACAAACACTTTCGACGCGTCGTACCCTTGGAACCCGACGACGCCGTCCCGGTCTTGGTTCTGCGCGTACCCAACCTGGTTCGCGACGACCCTTGTTCCGTGCAGCGTAAAATCGACCGAATAGTGTGTGTGGCCGTAGCACCACACGCTCACGCGGTCCCCGCCAAACATCTGGTGCAAGTCCGTGCCAAACGCGTGCTGCATCGGACGCGGCACCGGCGCGCTCTCGAACCGCGGGTGCGACGTCCACCTCATGAGCGGCGCGTGGTGCGTGATCACCACCACTCGCGGCGGCTCCGCGTGTGGGTGCCCCGGTATCACCCCCGCGTCGCAGTCGTTAGAAGTCCGGTAGGTCCGCCAAATATCGTCCAGCTCCGCCTCCAGCCACGCACGGTCCCGCCCGTGGAGTTCGTTGTACTCGGAAACCGTCAGCCGGTGGCTGCCCCGCGCGTTTTGCGGTTGCAGACGGATGTGGTGGAAGTCGCCGGCGTCTTTCAGGTTGTCGTAGACGTGCGCGGCCACCTCGGGGGGGTGGGTCGGGATGTCGGACCAGAGGGTGCAGCCGAGGATGATGACGTTGTGCTCGGGGATCAGGTCGTTGATCCGGGTGCGGTTGAGGAAGGTAAAGGGTGTGCTGGTGGCGGCGGCAGCAGCAGCAACCCGCGCGCGAGGGGCGGCCGCCGAGGCGGCGGTGCACTGGTCCGCGAGGTCCTGCAGCCGTTTTCTCGGTTTGCACGACGGACGAGCCGTGGAACTCGTGGTTGCCGGCGATGAAAAACACTCGCCGGAATCGACCGGCGGTCGCGAGTCTTTGCAGCGTCGTCTCGTACAGGGTTCTGCTCTTCGAGGTGTGCGGCGACCCCATGTCGCCCGCCAGGATGAGGTACTCGGCTCCGCCGGTCGGGTTGACCGTGTGGACGGTCGGGTGGTTGTTGTGGGCGGCGGTTTCAAATGTTTCCGTGTGCATGTCGGACATGAGGGTGAACCTGAAGGGCCGGGGCGGCGTCGATAGGTTTGCACCAGAGGCGGAGGGAGCCGGGCTTGGCGGCGCGCCGACCGGCGCGGTGGGTATAGTATTGGTCAAAGCGTTGGACGGACCCGCCTGAAGCGACGTGTTTTACGCCAATCGTCCTTGTGCGGCGACGGGGGGGAGCAGGTCTAGTTGCTGCAGGTCTGCGAGCCGCCGTCGGTGGCGAGCGTGACCGGTCCGTTCCCGTCCCCGCCGCCGTCGACGCCCAAGCGGTCCTCCTCCTCCTGTCGGTGTTTGTGCCGACGGTTCTGCGGCCCCGCGCAGGAGCCGCAGCCGCAGCCGGAGCCGCAGCCGTTGCCACCGGTTGTCGACGCCCTCGAGTTGCAGGCGGTAACGGCGGCGGCGTCCCCGGTTCCGCCTCCGTCGATGTGGGCACTGTTCGTTTTGGTGGCATGTTTGTTTGTTTGTTTGTTAGTTTGTGCCTCGATTTTCAAGGTCCTGCGGCAGAGGGAGTTTGTTCAATCAACCATTTTTGTGTGGACTGCTTGCTGCTGTTGCTATAAATAAATAATAATAAATAATAATGATATGTAAAACGTAACTAGCATATGCCGAAGGGGAGGGAGGGGGGGGAGGGAGGGAGGCACACTCTCGGACGCACACGTTAACCAATTTCGAGCTGACGTGGCGCAATCGTTTGCGTTTTCTTTTTTTTTTTTCTTTTCTTTTCTTTTCTTTTCTTTTCTTTTCTTTTTTTTCTGGTAGGGAAAGGCTTTTGACAAACAAAAAAATACAAAAAGAAATACAAACAGAGAGACCACCCACACCCCTCCACACACGATCAACCCCAACACCCACCCACACGATCCAAGCCTTTCCCACCCGCTCATTCCTTACTACCGCGAAAACAAAGAAAAGAGGGAATGCACGTGCTTCTCACCAACGATGACGGACCGCCGGGACCCGACAGCGTACGTACGGCCAGGTAGACTGACGGGGACGGGCGGCGGGCGGCGGCGGGCGGCGGCGATGCGATCGGGCGACGGTGACACGAAGGAGAGAGCGCGAGATAGAGAGGGAGGGAAAGAGCAGGCGTGTACGTGCGTGTGTGAGCTAGGGTGCCGCACGCACTTGCGCAAGGGGTTGGTGGGGGTTGGTGAGGGACGGAGAGAGGACAGCAACAGCACCACCATGTTCATTGCGCCGATCCGTCTTGCCACAATCGCAATTTTTCCATTTTTCTTAGTCTTTTGAGCCTCCTGACGTTTCCCAAACAATCGTGCTCCCACTCGAACAAACGCTTAACGTAACCCTTTTCCTCCCCTTCAGCCGTTCCTTCTCCCTTTCGTTAACCTCCTGCGGCAAGCGAATCCAACATGGAGAATAAGGTAAATTGTCTTCAAAAAACTCGCTGGTTGTCGCTCGCAAAGGCCCTAACTGGGGGCGATTCCCCCCCATGCCAGCATTGTAATTCCAGATTGCCAAAAGTCCTGGATTGGCAAGGGCTTCGACTACCGGTCGAAGCGCATCGGCACCAGCTACTTTCACATCCCGTCTCGGTCCATTCGAAGCGTGCCACCCCCGCCGGGCGAAGAGGATAACTACATGATACTGCTCGACAGTTGAGTTTGAGTGCTTCTGTCTGTTTGTTCATTTCACTGATACTTCGCTCAACTCACCACATCGAATGTGTGTTCACAGCAACCCCGGCCGCCTGCGTCAACATCGCGCTCAACCACATCCACCCTGACCCCATTGGGAAACCCAAACCTGCCGCCGCCACCGCCGGCACCAGCAGCAGCAGCGCGACCGCAGGCTCGTCCGGACCCGCCGTCGCGTCGGCTTCTTCGACCGGCAAGCAGAAAAGTACCGGCGCCACCGCCGACGACGACGACGACGACGATTTCGAAGAGGACGATCCTATTGACCTCGTCCTATCCGGACCCAACTTTGGCCGCAACTCGTCCGCGGCGAGCTCGACGAGCAGCGGTACCGTCGGCGCCGCCATCGAGGCGGCTCTGCTCGGCAAGCGGGCGATTGCGTTGAGGTAGGGGGGTTTGGGGGGAAATGGAGTGAGGCGCGCTCGCCCGAGTGTGTGTTTGATTGTTTCTACTTTGCGTGTGGGAGGAATTGATTTCTGTTTCGTGGCTTCGTGGGCTAACCGTCCTCGTTCTGACGAAAAACAACAACAAAATTCAAAGCCTTGCCTTCTTTTCCCGCGGCGATCTCACGCACCCGCCCTCGGTCCAGAACGCGTGCGAATCCGCGGTCCGCATCGTGCAGACGCTGTGGGCGAACTGGCCGACCGACAGCGGCGACCCGCCCGTGGACCTCTTCAACGTCAATATCCCGCTCAAGCCGCCGCCGATGGCGCCCGTCGTCGTCACGCGCTTCCAGCAGGGAGGGTACAGCTCGCTGTACAAGGTCGTTGACGGCAGCGGCGGCGCGGAGGGCGGCAACGGCGGGGGCTCCGCGGCGAGTGCCGGCGGTGCTGCGATGGCGACCCCCTCGGGGCCGGTGTACTCTTTCTGGCCGCGGTTCCCGCGGGAGGGGCCGGCGGAGGGGACAGACAGCTGGTACGCAGAGTCGTTGGGGTTTTTCGAAACAAAGGGAACGAAACCGCTCACGGCAGTCACTCTCTCTTTCCACACGCGACAGGGCGATATTCAACGGCATGTCGAGCGTAACGCCGATGAAGGCGCGGTACCACAGCGCCGAGGGCACCGCGGCGGCGGAAAAGATTAGTCTCGCGCTTGCTTCGATTCCTCATGCTAGTTTGTGATGCCTTTTTTTTTTTTTTTTTCCTCCTTTTTTGTTTCATCCGGACACACTTGTTGAATTTGGGAGACGGAGGTGTTTTTTCTCTTTTTGATAGTAAATACTATAAATTGTTCCCGAATTTTGCTGTTGGCCATCGAAAGTGAAAAATTCTTCCCCCATTTCGTTTTCTTGGTCGAATATGCTTACCGAAATGTGGCAGATGCGGCAAATTCGTGTAGGGCTGGGAGAGACAGACCGCTAGGTTACCCACTTGCATTTTTCGTCTTCTCCCATAACAAAAACGATCAGACAAAAGGCATAGCCACACCAAAATAGGGTGGTCGTTGTGTGGCGGACAGAAGGGAGGAGAGACAGACACAGAAAAAAAAAAGAAAAGAAAATCAATCGCCAAAGGAGCTGGAATATATAATAAGAAAAGGAAGAAAGAAAGAAAGCGCAAAAAAAAAAAAAAAGAAGAAAAAAAAGCAGGAAGGAGTCGGGAGCGTGGCCAAAAGAGACGAACAAAAAAGAAAAAACAAAAAAAAAAAACCACAAAGGGGAAATTGGCGGCGGCAGGATACACAGTCAGCATCGATATAGAGACCGCCCCCCCCTATCCAATCAACCTCAACGGATTGCACAGACAGTGCAGAACAGGACACGACAGGAATAGGACTAGAGAGAGAGAGACAGTGACAGACAGACAGCTGGGGGAAGGAGGAGACGACGACGAGAAGATGCACCCACCACCACCCCCAAGCCAAGCAAAACCCGGCGACGGCTGGGTCGACTCCGCATCGGAATCGTCCAACATCGGCGGCTCCTACGATGCCCGCCTCCCGCCGCACCAGCAGCAGCACCTCGCAGCCGCCTCAAAGTACCAGCCCCACCCCCTCTCCAACGCCAGCAAGCCGGACCACACCGAGATCCCCGTCCCCCCACCCCCAGCCCCTTCCGGCGGCGGCGCCGTCTCGTACGCCTTTGCCGACTCCACCACCCTGCAAAAGGGCGTTCGCTCCCAACGGACGAACCTGGGAAATACCGCCGCCGTCATGGCCATCCTATCCGAGATGTGGCTCTTCAATCTGATATTCATCTTGGGTGGGGTCTATCTGATGACTTTCTACCTGGGTGGCCTGCAGGTGTACGACGACTATAACCTGTGGACCACCGGCTGCTGGTGGAAGCTGGGTGAGTTGGTTGACCTGTCCCCTCCTGTTGTCACCTGTGTACTCCCCCTCGTAAAATTCCTCCTTTTGTACGAGTGCAAGGAAGCGGCGCTTCCACGCTTACCCCCTTGCCATCGGAACCGTTTGTCTCTCCCATCTCGATCGCTGCTTCCCCTCCCACTCCCCTCCCACTCGTTCTGCTTATTGAAAATTTTCCGTTTCCAACCCCACCAGGATGGCTATTCCCTCTTCCGTACTCGCTCATCTGCTTCTTCGGGCTCGTCCTGCCCTTCCGCACTACAAAGTTCCTCGACTACGAACGGGAGGGTGTGAAGAAGCGCCGTGTGGACAACCTGTACATCCTTACCGTCACCAAGGGCGACAACCGCGAAGCCGTCTACCGGGCCTGGAATGCGCACAAGCACCTTGAGCGGTTGCACCCCTGCATCCGTGTGCACGTGCTGACGGACGAACCTTACTTTTTCGAAAACATCAACTGCTACACTTGCCCCAAGTCGTTCTCTACCGCCCACTCAAAGTACAAGGCACGCGCTCTCGAGTGGTACCGCCAGACAATGCGGTACTCGGAGCACGACTGGATTCTTCACCTGGACGAGGAGTCTGTCATTGACGACGAGTCGATCAAGAGGTGCCTGGAGTTTATCTGGTACGAGAAGGACTACCACTTTGGCCAAGGTGTCATCCTGTACAACCAGTACCGGTACTGGAGCAACTGGATCTACACTGTTGCAGACGCCATCCGTGTCGGAGACGATCTGTCTCGCTTCCAGCTGCAGTACACTTACTTCCACCGCCCAATTTTCGGAGCGCACGGCTCCTTCCTGCTCACGAACGGCCTTGTAGAGAACGCCGTCACCTGGGACTTGGGCTCTCTTACAGAGGACTACCAGTTTGCGATGAAGTCGTGGGATCGTGGGTTCCGCTGCGGCAAAATTTGCGGCATCATTCGCGAGCAGTCGCCCATGGACTTTATAGGCTTTATGAAGCAGCGGCGCCGCTGGTATGTCGGCATCCGCCGCCTCCCGCAGCTCCTCCCGAAGATTTGGGCTGGTTTCTGGTCTCTTGGCATCGTCTCGCTGTATTGCACGATTGCGGCCATCATCCTAGGCTTCATTGTCCCGTACTCGACCCCTCGGTGGTTCGGCTTCTTGAAGGACCTTTCGTACGTCACGTTCGTCTACCTGTACCTGGTCGGCGTGTTCATCCAGGACGTCGACAAGGGCATCAACCCTTTGCTCGCGTTCCTCCGGATCCCGCTGACGTTTCTGGTGCAGTACATTGCCGTCGTCCTCGAGGGTCTTGCCGTCATGTACGGTATTCTCTTCCCTCCTGCGGACTTTGATGTCATCAAGAAGTAAAATAGAGAGCGGAGGGAGGTGGGAGGGAAAGGTTGGAGGTTGATGTCGTGTTAGGTGGGGTGTGGGGGGAGGGGTGAATTGGTGCGAGTGGGCGTTTGGGGGGTTACAGTTGGGTTTGTGGACTTTTCCCAAAGCACGAAGTTTTTAGTGTTGACTGGCATTGACTGCGTCTTCGCTCTCCCGCCCGTATCCCTTGAGTCCCACTCCCTCCTATTTTTGCTATATCGAATTCTTTATTTTTCGTTTTCTTGCTCTTTTTTCCTTGTTTTATACCCAATTGTTTGCTTTGGCTCTGCCCTTTCGCAAGTCGCGTACCCCTCCGCTTGCGACGCACTTTACTTGTCTGATAGAGCAAGGGAGGCGAGGCAGGGTAAAAGTGGAATGGGAGGTGGCGAAGGATCTGGAGGTGAGGCTCTCCTGCTTCTTGTCGTCTCCTTTACTTTTCTTTGCTGTGTCTCGTTCTTCGCGCTTAATTGGCGGTCACGAATACTTTCCATCTTCCTGTTCTTGTCTTGGCCTATCGTTTCGTCCCAGCTGGATTTTTATATCTCTCTTTTCTTTTTCTCTCTTTTTCCGGAAAGCTCCCTTCGTCTTCCACCGACGAAGGGGACGTCAACGGCCGAAAAAACATTGCTCAATTCCCAAAAAAACGTTGTTGTCTTTCCGGTTTTTTTTTGTTTGTTCGTTTCCCCAATATCTCTCTCTCTCCCTCTCTCTCTCCCTCTCTCGCTAGCTTCCTTCCAGTTGGTCCCCTCCTTCTACAAATGCGCGTGTCGCACGTAGTTCGCTCGCTCTCTCTCCCACTTTCAGGGCGTGGAACTACTTATCAGTCTCTGCCTTGAAGGAGGGGGGAGTTTTTTTTTAGTTTTCTCTTCCGTTCTACTGTCCTTGGTGGTGGTGGGCTGCGAGGTTTCCCACTGGAAATATTAGCTTTCCCCCCCAACCCCCACGGTCTCCAACCAAAAGTTAGGTTAGCCCAACTTCTCGGCCAAACACACCCGTCTCCCAAACCTCGTTGGCTTCACTCAACTCGCGGCAACGTCCCCCTCAGCACTCGTTGTTTGAAGATATGCCCCACACCAAACGCCAAGCTCCCCAAAATAGTCGGGAGCTTAGTGTAAATATACTGTTAAATTTTTGCGAGCTTGAAAGTTCGTTGGCGTTGGAGGGGTGGATTGCTTCTTTCTTTTTGAGGCGCGTGCCGGAATTGGCGACGGCCAAGAGAAAAAATTTTTTTTTCAAGAGCCCGTTACTATTAATCCACAAAAAAGTCATCCAACAATCTAAATTCGAGTCAATGTGTGTGTGTGAGTGTGTGGGAAAAAGTAGGGGAAAAAAACGAGATCCTAAATTTTTTTTTTTTCTTCTGCCTTGTTGAGCTGCTGGAGACGAAATGGAATCCCGTTCCGGGTGGTCTCTCTCTCTCTCTCTCTCTCTCTCTCTCCTCTCTCTCTCTCTCCTCCTCTCCTCTCTCTCTCTCTCTCTCTGTGTGTGTGTAGCAATCAAAAGTGAGGGTGGAGAAAGAAGTATTGAGAGAGAGACCGGGACGCAAGAAGAAAAAAAGAAAAAAAGAAGAAAACAGCCACATGACGGCTGGGCCACACCATATAAAACGCACGGACCAGCGTTGCCCACAAGCGTCCCGCCCCAGAAGAAGAAAAGCACATACACACTCGCACACAGTCACACACACACACACACTCTATCTCACACACATAAACAGACGCAGCCATGGGCCTTTTTGACTTCTTCTCGAACTCCGTAAACGAGCACCACCAGGTACGGTGCAGGCCCTCTTTCATAATGGATCTGCACACATCCATCCACCGGCTGTGCTGCTCCTCTCGTTTGTCCACCAAACTCCCCCCTCCAATCATCCACTATCTGGCGTCGCGCTAGTTGTCTCGCCGCCTGGCACCTTGCACCCGTGCCCCACGTTTCAAGGCCAATCGTGGGCTCACATTTGCTTTCAACTGCCATAACCCCACGCCTGACGCGCATTGGGCCCGATGCGTATTGCGCCGCATTCATCCTCCCTCTCCCTTCCTCGCCAACCCTGCAACCACGCTCGCCTACCACTGCCTTCCCGACCGCGCGCCCAACTCGAAGGGGCGCGCCTCGAGATTTTGTGAGGGGAACTCACTCTTCTGCCCTCTGCATGCTCAAAACTGACGCGTTGCAAATCGAAAAATCCCTGCTACTAAAACAGATGGTGTACGCCGAGAATGGGAACAAGGGCAACCTCGGGCACGAGATCTTGGCTGGCGCCGCAGGGTTTGAAGGTATGCGGAGAAGATGGTGCGGAAGACGTGTTCGAAGCAGATGGCGCGCGCTTTTCTTCTAACAGCCCTACGCACACATACCCTCGCTCTCTCTCCGTCACCCGCACCTCATACCATCCATCATCCAAAAAAAAAACCCCCACAAAAAAAAAAAAACGCCAAAAAAAAAAAAAACCAACCAAAACCAAAACCAAAAAAGCGCTCCGAATGCTCGAGCAGCACCAAGCCACTCAGACCGGCCAGCCCGTCAAGCACCACCTCTTCCGCGAGCTGCTCGCCGGCTTCGCCGCCGCGGAGGTCGAGAAGCTCGTCGAGACCCACTCCCTGCGCGAAAAGGGCTACGACGTTGAACGGCTCAAGGAGGACGCCCGGAGGAACGCCCTGCAGCAGTGTGAGTGTTTTTTTTTTTCGAATGTGAGAGCGAGTTGGGTGGTTTTTGGTTGTGGCGAGTGTGGGTGCGGTTTCGCTAACCAGTTTTTCAAAAAAAAAAAAAAAATAACAACGCTCACACTTCACACATGACTCCAAAACAAACTTACAGACGAGTCGCAGTATGGCGGGCAATGAGGGAAGGTCGGGACGAAACCGAAAAGGAACGGAAAAGAAAAAATATATTCCGACATGTCCATATTGATATTTTGGCAAAACAAACTCGATCGCAGGACGAGATTCAGCGAGAAAGCCGGCATTTGTCGTGAACGGCAGCGAGAAGGTTCGGGACAATGAAGATTGGACTTCGGGTTTATGACAGCGAAGGCCCAAGCCCAGAAATATTTTGAACTTCGAATAAGTCAGCAGAGGAGACGGGAGGCGAGGTGGGCGAGAAGGGAAATGTGGGAGCTGGAATCACTGAAGTCTTCATCAAACTCTTGTTGGATTAACATTAAGCCCTCCAGGTTGCCCAACCCTGTGTGGTTTGCTGTGGCAGCGAGGATGAGGTGGCTGAGGACATGGGAAGTGTGTTGAAATCTCTACACGGGCTGCCTATCTCCGGAAGACAAAGAAGAAAAAAGACTTTCTTTTTTGTTAGTGGTTCAATACTCTTTTTTTTCCCCTCCTTTTTTCTATCTTTCTGACAAGGGAATGCCTTTTAACTTCCAAGCAATCCTTGCCGACAGAAAAAAGGGTGAAAAAAAAAAAAGATACTGAAGAGTGCAGCAGGCCAAAAAAAGTGACAGGCCACAATGCATGCAGTGGCAGGCCATGTAGAGAGTTACCAATGAAGGTTAGTCGCCCTGACTGAAGCATGGTGCTTACACCCCAAGCAACTGACAGGCCGACAGAAAAAGAAGGACAGAAAGATAGAGAGAGAGAGTGTGTGTGTGTGTCTGTGTGGGAGTGAGAGAGAGAAAGTGTGTGTGTGTGTGTGTGTGTGTCAACCCTCCCCCCCCCTGGACCTGTCGGCACTTTGTCTACTGTGTCGTGCAACGGAAAAATTTGATATTGCTAACTTTTTGGTGTCTGGCACTGCATTCTGTCAGTATGGTATGAAAATATTGATTTGGAACCTTAATGATAGCTTGAAGCATGAAAAATTTTCATTATTCATGACATAGATTTGAGGGCGAGAAGGAGCCAAATTATACTTGTCAGTAAACCTCGCTTGGTGGTTAATGGGCCATTGAGCTGTTGAGGTCTCTTTAAAAGCTCTTCCTTGGCTAGTTCATTGGTTTTACCCACATATATGTTGTCCCCCCATCAATCACAAACAACCACTCTAGAGAGAGAAGCAGCACTGCTCGAGCGGCCGAAGGCTGCGAGTGTTGTGCGTCAAAATTGGCTGAGCGGTTGAACTGTCGAAAAATGTCGGATATCCAATTTTTAGCATAGGCAGCATAGAGGGCGGCGGCGAGCGGCCAAAGGCCGCAAGTATGCCGGTCAAACAAAATGCGGTGGCAAAGTGCACTTGATGGTGGTGTTGCCTCGCCACTATTGCAGCGGCTTTGCCGCCGCAATAGTGGCGAGACCGCAGCCGAAGGCCGCAAGATTGGTGGAGGTGAGCGGCCGAAGGCCGTGATCACGACAGAATTGGTGAGGCTGAGATCGCGGCCGGAGGCTGCGATGCCCTTTTTGACACGCCAGGCGCAATCACCAACACCCAGCAGAGCATCTGGAAAAATGCGGTTCTAGATATCAATTTTTACCATCTGCCTTTTAGGCACGGACACAGAATACACTCCGAATTCACTGGATGGCAGCCTGGGACGCCTCCTCCCCTGAAAAGAAAGCCAGGAAAGGACTACAGGGGAACCTACAAGTTTGCTTCACCGAAATGACTTTGAATGGTTTGGATCTTCTTTTGTTCGTATAGTTTTTAAAATGTTAACACTTTAATTTTCATACTAGAGATTTTTCACCAGCCCATGGGGACAACTGATTTCCACCTTCATAATGAAACAGCAAAACAAAATAATTGTCAAAAAGTCCTAAGAAAGAGAACCATGGAGGACCTAACACACACCACCAGAGAAACTTTTCTCCAATGAACAGGTCAGAAACAAACTAGGGAAGAAAAGCCACGACCCACAACGAAAATGTTTTGCCTTCTGATTAGTGTGAAACCACGTAATTCAGGTGGAAGCCAGAAACAGACTTTTGTGACATCAAAGATGAACCAAACACCATCCTGCATCACAGATTCAAGGACACCTTCCACATTCTGCAGTCGATGCCCAGACAAATTACGCGCACTTATACACTGTGTCAGGCTACTCACAAAGGATGGACTTGTGATGGCATTTTCCTCCTCTGCAGGTAGTCCAGTCCCAAGTATGATTAGCTTTCTCTTGTCATTTCTGTCCCTTAAAACAACAGACAGCCCATCGGAACTGAATTCAGGAAACAATGTGAATGACAGGCCATCCAGCTTATGCAGCTCCTGGCCAGTGGATGCATTCCAAATCCTGATTGTTTTGTCATCACTTCCAGACACAACAAACTGGCCATCAGGACTGAATGCTGCAAATTTGACGCTACCAGAGTGTCCCTTCAGCAAATGCAGCTCCTGGCCAGTGGATGCATTCCAAATCCTGACTGTCTGGTCAGTGCTTCCAGACACAACCAACTGCCCATCAGGACTGAATACTGCACAATTGACAAAAGAAGAGTGTCCAAAGAGCTTATGCAGCTCCTGGCCAGTTGATACATTCCAAATCCTGGCTGTCTTGTCATTACTTCCAGACACAGCAAACTGCCCATTAGGACTGAATGCTGCAAATTTGACACTACCAGAGTGTCCCTTCAGCTTACGCACCTCCTCCCCAGTGGATGCTTTCCAAATTCTGATTGTCTGGTCATTGCTTCCAGACACAACAAGCTGCCCATCAGGACTGAATACTGCACAATTGACATAATCAGAGTGTCCTTCCAGCTTAAGCAGCTCCTGGCCAGTTGATACATTCCAAATCCTGACTGTCCTGTCAAGACTTCCAGACACAACCAACTCCCCATCTGGACTGAATGCTACAGATAAGACAACACCTGAGTGTCCCTTTGGCTTATGCTGCTCCTTGCCAGTGGATGTATTCCAGATCCTGATTGCCTGGTCATTGCTTCCAGACACAACAAACTGCCCATCAGGACTGAATGCTACACAGTTGACATAAGAGGAGTGACCCTCCAGCTTTTGCAGCTCCTTGCCAGTGGATGCATTCCAAATCCTGATTGTCTTGTCATAACTACCAGTCGCAATAAACTGCCCATCAGGACTGAATACTACAGATAAGACACCATCTGAATGTCCCTCCAATTGATGCAGCTCCTGGCCAGTAGATGCATTCCAGATCCGTACTGACTCATCATTACTTCCAGACACAACAAACTGCCCATCTGGACTGAATGCTACCGAATTAACAGCAAAAGAGTGTCCATCCAGCTTTTGCAGTTCCTGGCCAGTGGATGCATTCCAAATCCTGACAGTCTTGTCACTACTTCCAGACACAATAAACTGCCGATCAGGGCTGAATATAGCAAAATTGACACTACCAGAGTGACCCTCCAGCGTATGCAGCTCCTGGCCAGTGCATGCATCCCAAATCCTGACTGTTGTATCTTCACTTCCAGACACAACCAACTCCCCATCAGAACTAAATGCTGCAAAAATGACAGTGCCAGAGTGTCGCTCCAGCTTTTGCAGTTCCTGGCCAGTGGACGCATTCCAGATCCTGACTGTCTTGTCATTACTTCCAGACACAACAAACTGCCCATCAGGACTGAATGCCGCAGAGTTGACCCAAGAAGAGTGTCCCTCCAGCTTCAGCAGCTCCTGGCCAGTCAATGCATTCCAAATCCTGATCGTCTGGTCACCACTTCCAGACACAACAAACTGCCCATCTGGACTGAACGCTACAAATTTGACACTACCAGTGTGTCCCTCAAGAATGTTTAAACAGGAGGGCCAAGATTTCAGTTGCCCCTTTACAACTTTAGGGCATGACACTCTTCCAGGCACTTTCTGAACAAATGTCTTGAAAAATTCAGAGTTGCTTGGGGAGAAGGGTACAGCTGTGAAGTAAACTTGCAACGCAGATGCCTTGAGTGGAATGAGAAACTTTTGGACAACCCTTTTCATGTCTTCCATGAGGGTGTGCAGTCTGTGCTTCTTGTCAGGAACTAGCGTTTGGAGCTTTGTCATGGCAGGAATCACCATGTTGAGGCAGTCTAGCAAGCTGCAGACTTCAAGGAAATGATGTCCATGTTGCACAAGAAAGTCATGCATTTCACCAAAAAGAGTGTGATCAAGCAAATATGATGGAGTTGTTGAAATGGGCTTCTTGATTGCATCTTCTTGCAAATCTTTGTCAGGAATAATTGCCCTGGCCCCTTCAAATATTTGTGGAGCAAGCTTCATAGTTCCTGGTGGAATCAGATTGTCTTCTGCATCAAACCACGTTTCACTATCATCACTATCTTCTGGATCATTCTGTCCAGTATCTTGGCTGTGTTTGGGTAGGCCTTTGGCTCCGAGTCCTGACTCAACACAGTGCTCCCAGAAATGTTTGACTGCATATCTGACATGCTCAGGAATTCCTTTGTGCACCTTATCATCAAAATCAGGAGTTTCAGAGTGGAAATCTGAGAATGGCAGATCACAAATATTAAATTTCAGGTTCTTGTCCATGGAACCGATGCACAGCATTGCAACAGCGGAATGACCACTTTTCAGTTCAATCTTAACAGACAGCTTGCATCTTTCTGCAGTTGTCAGGTAGTCCTTGACAGACTTGTGGAACAGCCTGATTTTCTTCGTTGAACCGTCAAGCACAAGGATGGGATCAAGCATGCGGATGCACCTCATCACAGTTTCAGGGTTCTCCTTGTCCAGCAGAGAGACAATGGCTGCTGCAGTCAGAGGCTCATAGACCAGACCAATGATTGATAACACGGCATGAAAAAGTGTTTCCAAATGGCTCTTTTTGATCGATGGAAGTATGCCTTGGAATATCCTATCATACATCGTGTCAATGCTTTCATCCAGCTTGGAGCCCTCAGGAAGGTCTTCAATTTGCCCAATGGTGATTTCCTCAGCCTCTAATTTCTGCAAGTAAGTGCAAGCAGTCACAAGCCAGACAAAAATTCCAGCAGACTTTGATACCAGAATCTTGGATCCCTCATCAACAACAAGTTGCTCAGCATTCAATGACCTGAGGAAATCTCTTGTGAACTCAATCTGGTCCTGAGTGTTCTCTTCAGTTGTTGGCACAATTTCCTCAAAAGGAATTTTCTCAAAGGCTTTCACAATATCTTCTTCAGGGCGTCCAGTCACCAGCAACTTCACATTGGCTGGAAGCAGCCTGTTCAGCTCTTGAAACACTGAGAGAATCTCATTCCTCTTGCCAATTGCGCCACACTCGTCGAGGGCATCCACAACCAGTACTACAGGCACATTCAGCTTCTTGGATTCAAAAACCTCCTCCAATGGCTGAACAAGCAGCACTTTCATCATCTCAAACACAGATCTGGACAGAATATCTGGATTTTCTTGCTTGAATTGCAGCAGAATCTCTCCATACTGAATATTGAACCTGGCAAGACCAAACACGAGGGTCAAGACCAGGTTGCGTGCACTGCTTCGACCCTCATCATCATGCTTGCAGAAGAACAAGCCTCCAAGCATGTTTTTGGCCTGCAGCTCCCTGGAGACCATGGCAGCCATCACAGACTTGCCCACTCCAGCCACTCCTTTCAACCACATCACCCTGTTGGCACTGGTTTCTGAAGGATTATCTGGAGACAGAAATTGGAACACTTTCTTGACCAGCCACTGCCTGGATCCAGAGAGCACATTCTTCAGGAGGGCTTGCCTCGCAACATCCATCTGCTCAGACAGAGGCATCAACCATTTCTCCAATTCAGACAAACTGGACCTGGAAAGTGAAATATCTGCGCGTGGACTTGGAATTTTCGTATATGCCTTGCGGCGACTGTACAATTCTCTTGCTTCAGTCACAATCCTTAATATTTTCAAGTTGATCAGAGCTGGATAATCAACAGTGTGCAGACACTTACTTCCCAACATCACTCTCGGGATGAGCCTTTGGCCCATTCAGCTCCAGAATCATCTTCACAGTTTCAGACACAGTTTGCAGGCCAGGGCTCAGCGGGTGTGCATGTGGCCGGTCAGGAAACTTGGCGTGATCAAAAGTGCTAAAGTTTTGCACCAACAAGGCCTTCCTCCCGTCATCAAGAGTGGCCATCACTGTGCCTGAAAGAAGAATGGGCAGAATATCATGGCCTTTTTCCTCCTTCATCTGAAGTGCCAGCTCCCACTGAAGTCGTGTGTCAGATTGGAATGTAGGATGATTTGGGAGTGCTGTTTCTCACCTCCAGCAAACAGTTGTCTGGTTTTTCATCAGCCTCACGCATTCGCCCCATACTTGCATCAGAGCAGAGGAGAATAATCACAGTAGAGTGAAAGAGTCCGGACATGAAGTTGACTCCCCACTTCTGGCCAAATGCAAGGCACTTTGCATCCCAAAATGGGTGCAGACCAAACATTTTGGACTCCTCAGCTCTGAAATCTTTCAACAGAGCTTCGTGTATCTCGTGGAACAGATCCTTGGCAACGACAGTCTCTGACGCCTGACGGTAGCTACAACAACAGTCAGTTGGAATGGTGGAACTGAAGGAGTATTGGGCAGACCTGATGAAGAAAGGATGTTTCTGAACAGCTGTTTTGCATTGCCAATCCTCTGGAATCAGTTCAATCCATTTATCTGTGGAACGAGAAGTTAAGCACTGATATGCAAGGATCATTTAAAACAGCTTACCTTTCTTGCACTCAAGAGTCTCATCATGCTTATTGTCCTCAGCAACATCAGCAGTGGCAGCACTGTCTGCACAGTCAGAATCTTTGTGAGAGGGCCCCGTTACACCAGGAGTACTCATGACAGCGGCAGCAGCACCGCTTGCAGTGGAGCTCTGGGAGTTCTCTGCAGCAAGTACCTTCAAAATTGTGAGAATGACAAACACAGATGAGAAGCAAAATGGCCATACCTTCCACTTGAAATTCTGAGAAAGCAAGCTGGGGAGATCATCATCCACATCAAGGACCATCTCATCACCAGTTGCAGGATCAACATACACCAACTCAATGGAAGCAGCAATCTTCCAGCGGGTGGCCACAAGCTGAAGCAAATCATCAAGACAAGTTGTTGCAGGAACAGATATCCTCCTGTTTTTTCCACCGTACTCAAAAATTGCAGTCCATGCAGTTGCCATGATCCTTGGAAGAACTTTTGACAGATTCTGAAAACAAAGGAGGTGAGCATTTGACCATTGGGGAAATAGGATGGTAAAATTGGAGAGAGGATTCAAAGGGATAGAGTAAGTTGGTTTCGAAATTGCTTGTTCAACTTGTTCCTGGTTAGTGTATGCTCTACTGCGTCCATGTTTGCAACATTCAACTTGGCTTCCAACTGTCTGAGCGTGTTGCGCACTGGGCGTTGCGGGGAGAACTGCGCTTTGTGTTCATGGAGCGCAGTCGATGCATTGGTGTGGCTGCGGGGAACTCAGACACGAGCCAATGTGGGTGCCGCGCGAGGCGCTGTTTCGTAGGCCAGCCATCGCGATCGTTCATCCTCGCCGTTGGCAGGCAAAGGATTGAAGATACCCTCGTCGTGATCTTGGATCCCTGCTGGGGAGGCGGGGAGGAGCGCAAGGAGGGGGTTGGGGGGGAGGGACGCGTGCGCGTCGCCGCGCGTCACACCCGGCAGCCTCCTCACCTTGTCGTTGGAAAATTTTTATGTGAATCCGACCATCGCTCTGTCCACTTGGGTGCGGGCTGTACCGCGATGGCTGTAGACGTGGACGGACTTAAGCGACGTACTTGCGGGCGGGAGGAGAGGCGAGGGGGGTTGATGGTGCGTCGGGGATTCGGCAGGATACCGATTAAAATGCAACGCAATCCAGCGGCACGCACAGACGGCCCGCATTAGCTCTGAGTGTTCCTCGTTCATTGTCCTGAATCGCATCCTGTTCGAGCGTCGACGCCGCTTCTTAACGAGTCGTCTCGGGGATTGTTTTCCGTCGACGTACAGTTCCCGTGTTGAGCGACAAGCCATGATGCTTGGCAACGGCAATGTCCACTCGCGAGAGTCGAAAATGGCGTCCGGCCCCAACGGCGGTGGGCGACGGCTTACAGGCGAAGGGTAGAGCGGCCTCCTGATCCAGGCGATCAGCTGTGGACGGCAGTGCAGGTAAATTTATGTCAACGGGCGATGGCGAGCCTGCGAGTGAACCTTTGCTAGTTCCAATCATACGCGGCTGGCGGCGGAAGCTGGGTAGTGGACAAACGTGCGCGCTGGTGGTCCGAGGCTCCAATAGAGTGGCGGCGGCCAAGTCGCTGCGCCGAGATGGCCTGGCCGCCGCGCCATTCCCTTCCAAGGGTGCGCACGCGACGGGTCGTTGGTCGGCGAGTTCCGTTAGCGACTGCTGCCGTGGGCATTTAGTTCGCTGGTCGGTCGACGAAAGACTGGGTCACAACAGTCAGGTGTCCTAGGGGCGCGGCGCTGTCGCTCGTACTCCGTAAAGGCGCAGGCTTTTGGCTCTGAATGTTCCAAAGCGGGTCGACGGTGAAACGAGCTGGTGGTCCTCAGACGCCGTTTCGTTGTTATGCCAGCCACCGCGTGCTGAGGTCGAAGAGGTCCTGAACGTCGACCAACCCGCGGGCGCGACGTCGAAAAGAAAGCAAGCCGTGGGAGGACTCGACGCTGCACAAAACCACGGGATTGGGCCCGAGTAAGTGGAGGAGTGGATTGAAACGGAGTCGGCTGCTGTATATTTGCCCAGTAAGGCACCACTGAAGGATCATCAAGCAAGGAGGAAGAGGACGGTTGAAGGGGGAAGTGGGACAATGAAGGGAAGATCGTTCTCAAAAGTATTTCGTTATAAAACGAACAAAAAAAAAAAAAGAACTTCTTTGCTTTGATTGGTGTCGACGCCTCCTTCCGATGGGGCAACACACAGTTGTGGAGTCGCCAACAATGCGTTGGCGTATCACACATTTCATCGGCGCCACTCATCATATGCCCACACGACCGACCGCGCCTGCCTCGCCCCCATATCGTTTGAACCACAGCAACTGCGCCCCGCCGCCGCCGTCGCCGCCGACACGCCACCGGCGCTAACCAGCCAACGAGGCGGGACGCGGCGGCGGCAGAGTTGTTAGGGACTGCTTTTGCGGGACTGGCCCGGTGATGAGGTTGGGGCCGTTTGATTGAGGCGGACTTTTCATGCAGGTTGATCAGGAACGGGCAACTAGCAGATACTGGTTTGTATGGTTTGTAACACAGGTCACGCTGCGAATGCGTCAGCATCATTCCAGAGTTTTCGTCGCGCTCGCCTCGACTGTCAGTCAAAACTCCGATCGAGCTGTTGAAATCGCTCAATAAAGAGTTTGTCTGCGAGTTTGGCCAACCCAGAAGAAAAAAGAAAAAAAAAAAAAAATAGAAACCCCGCAAAATGCAAAGAAAGGCAGCGCAGATGGCTGCTGAGAAAGAAGAAGAAGAAGGATAAAGTGTCCCATCGTCCAATTGGTACCCACACTCCCCCATTTCACAACATCGACCACACCGCGTACCCAACCACCAGCACGCCGATCCACCACGCCAGCTGCACCGCCGCCGCCCCGGAACCTCCGCGCTGCCCAAACGCCGTCGCCTCGAGCGCGTCCCGCACCGCCGCGCGACGCTGCGCCTCGTTCGCGTACAGCGGCCGCCCCACCCGGTACCGCGCCGTTGCCGCCGGCGCCGAAGCGTCTTTGCTCGTCGCGTCAACTTCGCCCGACGCCGCCGCCACCGCTGCTGCGGCCCACGCCGGGGCCGCGGGGGCCACCCGGTGCGTCGGGTACCCGCCGTTCAGGACTACCTGGAAGGGGCACGTTGCGCCGAGGGACAGCGCCGCGAGGAGTCCCGATGTGATGCCGTCCTCTGGTTGTTTTTTTTTTTTGTGGGATGGGGGTGGGAAGAGCACGACGAGGACAGAAAGGGCGAGGTGAGAGTGACTTGGAGTTATCTATTGCCTGTTCAGCGAGAACTGAGAGGAATAAAACGCTGGGACATTGGGGAGGAAAGGGGGCGTCTACCGTGGAAACCGTAGTTTGTCCACGCGCCCGCGAATGTGATCCCGCGCTTATTTTGAATGGTGTCAAGCGCGTCTTGGGCGGCGATTGTCTTCCGGAAAAAAATTGTGCGAGACAGTATGAAAGGCGTAAGAGGATGCCCAGAGCGAGAGAAAAAAAGGTTCAAAAAGCCCAACAGCTCTTAGAACCTCACCTGAGGAGAGTACAGCGGATGTGTGTAATCCCACTGCCCCAGCACCGTCTTTGGGTCCGGCTCGCGGAGGGGGTTCATTGTGACCAGCACGGTGCCGTACGTCTTTTCGTCGACAAATGGCTGCAAACGGTTCATCCAGTACGTGAGGCACATGCTCTGCGACTGCTGCTCGTCCGAGACGGCCGTCAGATAGTTCCACGAGGCCCACGCGAGCCGTCGTTTTGGCATGAGCTGGGAGTTGTTTATTGGGGGTTTTTGTTTGAAAATTTTGGCAAGGCGGACGAGTGAGTATGTTCGTAATGCGAGAAGGGAGGCGGGGAGAGTACCGAAGCGTCCCTGTGCAGCACGGCGCGGTTGTTGACAAACTGCACGGCGCCGAGAATGCGGCGCTCGTCGGGGGTGGCGTCGTCGCCGAGGGCGGCGAGGGCCTGGTCGGCGTGAGTGGCAAAGATGACGTGATCGTAGACCTCGGTGGCGCCGGACTTTGCCGTGACGGCCACGTGGCCGTCATCGAGCGTCCGAACGCGCGCCACGGGCGTGTTGAGCCGCTTGTCCGCGACGCCGGCGAGCACCTTGTCGACGTACGTGCGGCTGGAGGGTGGTTTGAGAACAGAATGAAGACAAGGGTGAGCGGGCGTCAGAACATGATGCGGGCGTGGGGATTGATCGTATCGGCCCACACTTTGAAGACGTCCATGCACCAAGCCAGTACTGTCTAGCCGATCTCAGGCCATCGCCCCCACCCTACTCCTCGCCGGCCGGCCCGGCCAACCCTTTCCCTTACCTTCCGCCATACACAGTCCTCCACTTTGGCCGCCCGCCAATCTGCAGCATAATGTGGTTGCGCATAAATCGCACGAGCGTCAGCAGCGGAAACTTGTCGAACGTCATGTCGGCGGGGGTCGACCAGATGGCGGCGGTCATGGGCAGCACGTAGTTTTGGTAAAAGAACTTGGAGTACCCAAAGCGCGCGAAAAACTCGCCCAGCGTCATGCTCGCGTACGGGTGCTTCTTTGCGCCGTCGCCGACATCCGCCCCCGCCAGCGGCTCGCCCGTCACCGGGTCAAACTGCAGCGCGTCGGCCTCGGTCGCGATCGCGGACGCCTGCTCGTGGAACCGGACGATCTCGGAAATGAGCCCGTACATGCCCCACGCTGCGCCGCGCTGCCCGTGCCCGACTGGCAGCAGGTTCCGCCGCTGTGCAAACACCGTGTTGACGTTGTCGCCGCACCACTCGAACTCGCCCTCGTTCCGCGAGACTGAGAAGCTCATGTCGGAGCGCTGCACCGCCACGTTGAGTTCGTTGAGGAAGCGGAGAAAGTTGGGGTCTGGAAGAGGTGGGGTTGGGATTTGAGTTCACACACGAATCGCGCGGGCACGCTCGCTCGCTCGCTCGCGCACACGTAAACGGGGCTAAACCCGCGATGCAATAAACAGATCGCGATTGGGCCGAAATGCTCACAGGTGATGGGATTGCACACGATGAAGCCGGTGTCGACGCCGACGGTCTTGGACGGGTCCTTGAGGGACGGCACGTCGACGGTGTGGGTGTGGCCGCCAAAGTAGCCGTCGGCCTCGTACAGCGTGACGGCGAAGCGGTCCGGGTCCCGCGAGAGCAGCCATGTCGCGCCGATGCCGGCCACGCCGGAGCCCTGGGGTTGGTTAAAAGTGTGGGACGGGTAAGGAGGGGAACGCGGGGGGTTCGTTCGGTGAGTTCCAGTGGGAGTTTGGTGCGGCAGCAACAATGCGCGTGGCGCGCGCGGACGCCGTTTCCGAGTGGGCGGTTGTGTGCGGATGCAGGCAGGAGAGCGTGCCATCGAGCAGCTGAGCGCAACAGGACGGCAGCCGGGAAGCGGATCGTGCATGTGTTCGGCCTCTCTATCTCTGTCGCGTGCTCACACTCTCTCAACCCAATCCATAATTCATGCACACACACACACACACATACACACTACTACTCACGATGACGGCAACGCGGCGTTGACGTTGCTGCTGCTGCTGCTGTGTGGGGGCCGCCATGCTCTCTTCCTTTACGTGTGGACTGAGAAGGGGTTGTGCTGTTGTAGAAATGGGTATTTATTATGTCCGCGACCCGATCGCCCACTGTCTCTTGCCCACTGCCTGTCTGTCTGCATGTCCCTAATTGATGGCTCTGTTTTTCCGCCCCGCATTTAGAGACAGCGAGACAGGAGAGAAGAGAGAGAGAGAGAGAGAGAGAGAGAGAGAGAGAGAGAGAGAGAGAGAGAGAGCGAGAGCCATTCGGACTCACGGCGAGCAGACGGCTTGGATCGGCACCAGCTCATTCGCTCATTTGCTCATTCGCTCTTGTCGTGGTTATTGCACCCCCCGCGTCAACCCACGCTGGACTTATCGCAGTCGAAGGAGGTAAGTTTTGAGGACGATCAATCCAACTAGTGACAACGCTCCCCCCCGTTGCATATGTGGAATTAACATGAATGGCAATATATTCATGAATGGGACTCGCGCATGGCCTCCCCCCATCCCCCTCCCCAACACGAGCCGAGAGCGGAAGATAGGACGTTGGCGGGGTCAGTTAGATGGCTTACAGCTCTAACCCTGAGGATGATGCCCGCCGATGACAACTAACAACGCTCTGCCTGCAGTCGAGCGGCGTGCAGACAAGAGACGCAGGCGTTCTCCGCGCGAACACGACTTTTCCTTTTCTTTCTGTTGGTTCGGGGCAGCCTGCAGTTAATTTTTTTTTTACAAGAAAAAAAAAGTTGGGTGACGTCACCGACGACTGCCACCCACAGGAGATAAAGTTTCTTTCCGTTTCCAAGAATCCGACTTGGATCCGCTAATTCTGCTTCTTGTTCTTTCACAATGACCTCGTCGCCGCCCCTCGCCGCCGCCGCCCCGAGCGGCGCCGCACCCGCGCAGCAACAGCTGCACCCCGTCGACCCGCACACGGTCGCGCTCTTCATCGTCATCTTTGGCACCGTCGCCGCCTTCATCCTCAACTACGTCACCCCCGCGCCGTTTGGCCGCTTTCTTCTACTCGCACAACAAGAAGCTCTTTTTGTTCCAGATCGACGGCAAGATCGCGTGGACCGTCTTCGAGGCCGTCTCGTTCTTTGGCTTCATCTACTTTCACCTCTCGTCGCCGCTCCACCAGTTTAACCCGGCCACCGTCGCGTTCTTTGCAATGTGCGTTGGTTGTGAATCTGTGTGTCGGGCGCATCCCTGGTCCTGATCCGATCACGTCCACTCACAAAAACAAACAAAAAACAAAAAACAAAAAAACAAAAAAAAAACAAAAACAACATGAAACAGGTGGTTCACGCACTACTTCCACCGCTCCTTCATCTACACCTACAACAGCCCCGCCATCAAGCCCACAAACTTCACCGTCACCGTCTTCGCCATGACCTTCAACACGGCCAACGCCTACATCAACGGCCTCGCGTCCGCCGCCGTCCCGGCCTCGCGCGTCGCAAGCCCCTTCTTCTACCTCGGCGTCGCCGTCTTCTTCTTTGGCATGTACATCAACGTCTCGTCAGACTACAAGCTGTTCGCCCTGCGCCGCAAGAAGCGCGCCGACGCCGCAAAGAGCGATGCAAAGACGGCTGCAGCCGGAGGAGGTGGTGACTACTTTATCCCCTACGGCGGCTTCTTCGACTACGTCTCGTGCGCAAACTACCTCGGCGAAATGGTCGAGTGGTGCGGATGGTCGATCGCCCTCGGCCACTACGCCGGGTGGGTCTTCGCGTACTTTACCATCACGAATTTGGGACCGAGGGCGTTTAGCACGCACGCGTGGTACAAGCAAAGTTTGGGGACGCGTATCCAAAGGAGAGGAAGGCGCTCGTGCCGTTTTTGCTGTGAGGGGTTGTGGGTTAACCGTTGAGGTGTGTTGTGCTTGTGCGGCGGGGGAATGTGAATTGTGTGTGTAAGTGACTGTGTGTGTGTGTGTGTGTGTGTGTGTGTGTGTGTGTGTGTGTGGGCTTGCTTTCGCTGAGGGTTGGTGTTATGCAGTAACGGCCTCTTGTTTTTTTTTTTCTCGTTTCGTTCTTATCCTCTTTCTGTTCCTCGGCTTGCTCTTCTTCTTTCTGTTGTCCTCATTGCTTCTCCGCCCCTCCTCCCTACCCCCTTTTTTCCTTGAATTTCTTCTTTTTTCTCTTCCTGTTCTTGCCGCAGATGGCTGTTATTCGTTTAAAAAAAAAGACTTTGGGGCCCTTGTTCACTGTTTTGTGCTGGTGTTACCTCTATCTCTGTCTCTTCTCTCTCTCCTTTTTCCCGCCTCCCTTCCTTTTCACATTGGGCGGCGCGTGTGCTACTCGGTCGTACCACGATCATCCCCGTCTCCTCCCTATTTTTCAAACGTTGTGTGCGTAGACGTTCGTTTGCTGTGTTTCGGGAGCTGTATGCGCTTCATTTCTGTATGCTAGTTAGCAATAATCAGAAGAGAAAGAGGATTCAAAGAAAACAAGAAAAAAAAAAAAGAAAAAAAAAAACGAAAAAAAGGGAACTCGACAACGAGACAGCCCCAGACAAATCACCCCCCACCCAAACGCAAGGCACCCCCACCAGAGCCACCGCCACCACCACCACCCACAACTTCACCAAACGATCTGGAGATGAGCTGGTCCGTCCCACTTCCACGCCGCCCGCCGCGTACATCCTGCCGCTGTCGGCACTCCGCACCCCTTCCCGCCTCGGATCATCCAACTCTGCGGCTCAGTCTCCCTCCCTCCCTCCCTCCCTCCCTCCCTCTCCCCGCATCGATCCCAAGGCGGCGGGAGGGCGGAGTGGCGGCGCAGCGATCAACCGGGCTTGGAGCTTTCTTGCTTGCCTCTTCTCTCGTCCAACGCACGCGCCTCCAGGCCCTTTTCCCCCTCCGTCCTTTTTTTTTCCCCCCGCCGTTGGACGCGGGCGTCGTACCGTAATCCCCCCCTCCCTCCCTCCCTCTCTCCCTCCCTCGCTCCAACCTTTCTCCGTCGGCTCCTGGAATCAGTTTGTTTTGGTTTGTTTTTGTTTGGCTCTAACAGCAACAACAACAACAACAACTACAACAACTACAACCAAAAAAAAACAAAACAAAAAAAAAACAAAAAAAAAACAAAAAAACAAACAAACAAAAAAAAAAAAAAATCCCTTCCCCAAATCAACGGCACACCACCAAACCAGGTCGGGGTTCAAAAAGGCCGTCAGCCGTGCGACGGTGCAGGTGATGCAGTCGGTCGGCCAGATGGACAAGACGGTACGCCGCATGTTACGCTTCTTTTATTTTTATTTTTATTTTGTTTTGTTTTGTTTTGTTGTTGTCGTTGGTGGTGGTTGTTTCCCCCAGCCTTCCCCCTTCCCTCTTCCCCCTCCCCCTTCCCCCTCCTCCAAGTGTTGCCAAGTGCAAACGATCTGACGTCTCGCGCTCGCGCGCGCACCAACACCCCCAGGTCGACAAGGAGTTTGACGAGCAGGAGAAGCGGTATAGAATGTGAGTGCGTTCTCTTTCGTTTCTCTTTTCTTCGTTCTAAGGTTTCGCCCCGCTTAGACTCGAGAGCAAGTCGGAAAAACTGCACCGCGAGGCCAAGGGGTACCTGGACTCTGTGCGAGGTGCGTTGCGTTGCGTTGTGTTGCATCCGTGCGTGCGTGCGTGTGGAATTACTAATTATTCTTATTTTTTTATTTTTTTTCCGTTTTGTTTTATCTCGCCCTCTTCGAAACAAAAAAAAAAAAAACAAAAAAAACAGCAATGACAGTTGCGCAGCAGCGGATCGCCGAAACCGTCGACCACTTTTACGACGAAACGTCGCCGCTCGGGTACGCCGGCCTGCAGTACAAGCAGGCCGTCGAGAAGATGGACGAAGAAGCAAGGACGGAGCTGGTTCGTACAACCCTCTTGTTGTTTTATCCTTTTTTTAATTTGATTCTCCCAATACTTACCATTCCCTTAAACTCGCCCCCGCATGTTTACCAAAAAAAACACACACAGGACACCAACTACCGCGTGACGGTCCTCGACCCGCTCGGCAAGCTGATCCAGTGCTTCCCCGACTTCAACGAAGCCATCAAAAAGCGCCAAAAAAAGCTCCTCGACTACGACCGCCTCGCCTCCGTCTCCCGCCGCCTCGCCGAAAAGCCCTCCGACGACCCGTCCCGCTACCCGCGCGCCCTCGCCGAAACCAACCACGCAAAGGAGCTCTACGACAAGGTCAACGCCGCGCTCGTCGCCGAGATCCCGAAACTCGTCGACCTCCGCGTGCCATACCTCGACCCGTCGTTCGAGGCGCTGGTCAAGACACAGTTGCAGTTTAACGAGGCCGCGTTCGCGAAGCTTGACGAGGTCCGCAGGGCGTTTGAGGACGGCGCGGGAGCAGGCGGGGACGCCGGGGAGCCGCCGGGGCTGGAGGGGCAGGTCGAGGGCGTGTTGCAGCAGATGAGAGAGCTGACGATTTGCTCGTCGGCGTGATGCGGAGGGACAGGGGCCTTCTTTGTTTATTCTTTATTTCCCTATTTCCCCCCCTTTTTTTTTCCCCTCACTTCTTATGTAATGGTTCTCTTTTCTTTCCTGCGCACCCCGCGTGTTTCTGCCAGCGACGCGCGCTGGGAAGACCAACCGACACCGGGCTGGTGCAATAATGTTACTGCGATGTCTCAGCATCGTGCGCGTGTCTGGCTCGCTCGATATTGATAATTGGGGACTTGAAGAACAATGGCTGCAAGTGTACTTCAAACAAGGCTTGGCATAGATTTTTTGGGTTCAAACGCAGTCTAGTATCAATAGCCTGTCGTGCCCACCACTGAAAGGCACATCGACGTCGCCTCGCGACCGCGCGACCAGTTACTCAAGACTTTACAATGCACGCATCCACTGGCCAGGAGCTGCGCAAGCGGGAGGGACTCTCTTCAATGTCAGCTATGCAGCTTTCAGTCCTGATGGGCGTTTTGTTGTATCTAGAAGTTTAAATGGGCCGCAAAAGCCGGAGGAGGACTTCCATCTCACTCTGGATGAGAAGCTTGATAGACGTTCAGGACAGTCCAGATTTGGAGTGCATCCACTGGCCAAGGGCAACAAAAGCTGGAGGGACACTCAGACATGCTAGTCTGTGTGCATTCAGTCCTAATGGGCAGTTTGTTGCGTCCAGAAGCTCTGACAACACAGTCAGAATCTGTAATGCATCCACTGGCCAGGAGCTTCTAACGATGGAGAGACACACTGGTATTGTTAGATCTGTATCATTTAGTCCTGATGGACAGTATGTTGTGTCTGGAAGATCAGACACAACAATCAGCATTTAGAATGAATCCAGTGGACAGGAGCTGCAAAAGCTGGAGGGACACTCAAATGGTGTCACTTCAACAGCATTCAGCCCTAATGGCCAGTTTGTTGTGTCTGGAAGTTGGGACAAGACAGTCAAGGGTCTGGAATGCATCTTCTGGCCAGGAGCTGTATGACATGGACGGACACACTGAAAGTGTAGGAGCTGCAGCAGTCAGTTATGATGTTTTGCTCCTGGAAGTGGTGATAACACAGTCACGATTTGGGATGATCGACTGGCCAGGAGTTGCAAGTCAGAGGGACACTCTTGTGGCATTTGGCCAGTAGAATTCAGTTCTGATCGCCAGTTTGCTCTCCCTAGAAGTTGGGACTGTACAGTCAGTAAAGGCTCGCCACGGACCAACACCGTTCCGGCGTTCCGGTCTGTCCTGCCTTTCTGGAACGGCACGGAACCAAGCATTTCGTCACTGACTGGCGGAAAAACCTATCTTTGTATGACAAAACAGACCAAACTTTAATGTTTCAGTCTCATTATGCACTTTCTCACCAATTTGGATCAAAATATCCCTTTCCAATTTCTGAAAAGTAACCCAACGATGGTGCAGCGCTGGTGTTCTGTGCCGTTCCGCCTGAAACAGAACGGACCGGAAGCAGCTTGAAAATGGTGCCATTCCGTTCCATGGCGAGCCTTACAGTCAGGATTTGGAATGCATCCACTGGCCAGGAGCTGCATAAGCTGGAGGGACACACTCATATTATCAGATCTGCAGTATTCAGTCCTGGTGTTGTTGTGTCTGGAAGTGAGGACAAGGCAGTCTGGATTTGGAATGCATTTACTGGCCAGGAGCTGCATAAGCTGGAGGGACACTCTGATTTTGCCACCTCCGCAGCATTAAGTCTTGATGGGCAGTTTGCCGTACCTGGAAGTGGTGACAACACAGTCAGGATTTGGAATGCATCCACAGGCCAGCCGCTGTACAAGCTGGAGGGTGTGAGACTGGACTCACTCCTTTAACCCTGGGATCTGGGACCTAGAGTGAGGGAAAGCAAATAATAGGCTAAAACTAACTTTATTGGGCTGTTGTCCAGGGGGTGTTTCAACTCTACTACTTGCCTAGTCCACAAAGTATCCCTACTGATCTGTCTAACAGGGGTCTCAAACACAAAGAATGAACATTCAGAGGGATCACTGATTAAACATAGAGAGAGAAAATTGACAAGTCAACGCCCTGACTTGGAGCATCCACCACAAATGCTCTAAGTCCCCCCAACCCTATGCATGTATGTACAAGTGCCGAAAATAAATAATAAATTAGGCAGGCTTGGGGTACAGCCTGTCAGACCCCATCCCAAGCCAAGACTAGCAGCCTCTGTTAGTCTCCAAGAAAGGAAATATGTTGAGAAAACCCTGGCACAACGGAAACTGTTAAGATGAAAGTAGTAAAAGCAGGCCCAATAATAAAGACAGGTTAGCCGCAAATACACTTTTGATAACGCCTTGGAAACTAAAGAACCAGCCATAATAATAGGGGTCCCAATCCTTGCGGTTTTATGACAGGTACGCTTGTTTTTGCGAATAAAATCCCTAGACTTTATCACTGCTCAATACTGAAAAAGAGACAGAATGGTGCAAGATATATAACGCTGTGCAAGTGCTCAGTAAGGTCCCTGGTCCGAGTCTTTCGCACCTCCCGCTCTCTCACTCAAAGTGCACCGTTTGTGTTTCTGCCAACTGGAGTGTCTTGCCAGTTGCTACATATTCAAAATGAGAAAAAACTACTTCTGCAGGGTCCAACACGATTCAGTCAAAAAAAAACCCCGTCCGACTTGATTTGAATCGATTTTTATGAACACAATGACAAATTTTTGAGGGCTGTCAGATGTTTGATTCGATTTGAGTTTGACTTGACAATTCTAGTCCAGTTCCAAATCTGCCCTTTTTTTACCCGATTTGATTCGTGTTAGACCCTCATTTTCTGTATTCTTTACACCTATTCTTCACCAATCCTCTCACAAGCTGCCTGTTATGAATCACCCTCTGGAAACCTCTGGAACCTTCTAGAACATTCCTTCATGGAACCTTCTGGAACCTTCTGGAACCTTCTAGAACATTCCTTCATGGAACCTTGTGGAACCTTCTGGAACCTTCTTTGCTTTCCTGACTTGTCTTGTTGTCATTGGTATCATTGGTATCATTGTATTACTAATTGCTCTTTCTGGAACTTTCTTTGAGTCTTGACAAGGAAGACTCTCAAAAGGTATAAAAGGGGGATGGGGGACCTGTCCCATCCCTCAAGTGAATTATTGTTTCCAATACAATCATCACTCCTCTCAGTTCCTTCTCTGCCTTGCCTTGCCTTGTCCTGCAATGTTCCTGACACTGCCCAACACAGAAGCACACAGTGGCGCACACATAAGGCTGGCATCATGACCGAAAATTTTACCTCTGTCAGCTATTCTCCGCTGGATATAGCCAGACACAGATACAGATACAGTGGCTCACAAATTGGGCCAATGTTTTCAAGGTTGGCTGGCAAATGCAAGTACAGCTGCAATAATAAAGATATGCCTGGGAGATTTGCAGGGCTGGACTGTTGAGGATTTTAAGTGTTATCTGGTCTGACGAGACTAAAATCAACATGGAAGGCTCAGATGGCATGGCTTACGCTTGGAGAATCCCAGGAAAACCACTGAAAGAGCGACACATACAACCCACCAAGAAGTTCAGCGGCAGTTCCCAGATGGTTTGGGGTGCTATGAAGTGGACTGGAGTGCTGCAAATGGCATTTGTAGAAAGAATAATGGTCTTGGAACAATATGTGACTCTTAACCCCAGTCTGCATGAAATGGGAATTGACCCTGCAGGAATCACCTTTCAGCAAGACAACCACCCCAAGCACACATCAAAATACACCAAGGGATGGCTGGAAGAGCAAGAATTTCGTTGTGTTGAGTGGCCAGCTCAATCTCAGACCTGAATCCTATGGAGCATCTGTGGAGTTGCGGTACTATAGTAATCGTCAGCGATAAGTGCATTCAAATCGCCTATGGCAGTCTGCGTATGGGCTTTCATCGACTTTCATCGACGAAATTGTCTTATTTTGAGAAACTCTCAAGCTATGCATTTCATGGGAACGTTTTAGGATAATTTCGCCTTTTCCATCCTCTTCAGTCTAAAGTGGTTTGACGACACTGGAGGGATGCAGATACAGAAAGGAGGAGTAACATGGTAGAAGACAAAGACAGTAAGAAACTGACTCAGGGGGAATGAGGCGCCAAAGAGGCTTCCAAGTCGATAAGAAATGATGACTGCTGACCTGCAAGTGTAGCTACGAGCTGAAATATTGTAAGACATCTGTGACAATGTCCGCCATATGGAAGACTTCCTCTGAATCTGAATTGGTGGCTCTTTTGCCAGTTGGGTTCGTTCCTTGCCTTTGGAGTTGCCCCATTGTTTGAATAGATTACCACCATAATGATCCCAAGAAACTTGTTCATGCGAGCTTAGTGCAGTACACCAAGTACCAATGTGGAGCGTAGAGTTTGCACTAGAACAAGTCAATAACAGCATGGGGTTTAGTGAGTGGAGTTTGGTTAGCCAACTGAACCTCTTGACGGGGGATATCCAAAGGGGCAGCGTCTCAGCTGGGAGGTCAAAAGACTCAAAACAGTGTGCACTGAAGCGATCATGGCATGATTGCGCTGCAGCACCTGTCTAAGCAAAAATAACATTGTAACAAAAATAATCGGGGAGGGTGGGTGGACGCCCCGAATGCGTAATGAAAAGGACAAATATTTTTTTTCTTTTTGTGCTTGAATTCTCAATCGCCTGTCGCTATTTTTTTCTTTTTTCTTCCTCGTACTTTCTGCGAATGCGTGGGCTGTTTGTGGGGGGAAGGAAGGGTGGCGACGTGTGTGTGTGTGTGTGTGTGCATATGTGTGTGAGTGTTTGTGTGTGTGTGTGTGTGTGTGTGTGTGTGTGTGTGTGTGTGTGTGTGTGCATGTGGGGGCCAAGATCGGCGGCGGGGTCAGTGGTGGCGGTGGTGGCGGCGGCGGCTGGCGGCTGGCGGCTGGCGGCTGCGTGGTTCCCGGCGTCGCTCGTGTGGGGCGGATTGCGAAGAGAGCCAAGGGTGCGCGGTGGTTGGTGGTTGGTGGCTGCGGTGTGCGGTGGTGGTGGTGGTGGTGGTGGCGACGAACGACGGCTGCATGGTCGGGGGCGTTGAGAGAGAGGTGACTGACTGACTGACCAACTGACTGACTGGCTGTGTGGGTGAGTGAATTTGAGACTCGCGTTAATGCAGGTGGGGGGTAAGTTCCATCCCCAAATTGGTGGCGACGCGTGTTTTTTTTTTAGTTTTTGTATTTTTTTTTTTCAAATTCCTTTGTTTCCCTTCTTCCTTCTTTTCTTTCCCAATTAGTCACCGTAAATACAACAATTTGCGCAACAATTCATCCATCGTATTATTTTTCAATAGGACGCCACCAGCAGCTGGGGAACAGGGATTCCCAAAAAGGGGAACACTGAAAACGCGCAGAAAAAAAAAAGGGTAGAAAACGGAAGTGGACTTGAGACAGCAGAGGCATGAGACAGAGACAGAGATTGAGTGACAGAGTGAGAGAGAGTGAGAGAGAGTGAGAGAGTATATCGTTTTCCTTTTTGGTGGCTTGAATGTTGATCTGAATCGGGAGTTTCTTTGTTGCCTGCGTGCTGATTGGTCGGTCCCACGTGGGAGGAGAGGAGAGGAGACAGAGAGAGATACAGACAGACAACTCTCCTGGTTTTTCCCCTTTTTCTTTCGGCGAAAAGAAAACAAAAAAAAGGGGGCATGGAATCAATCGAATTGGCCAAAACTGCGAAAAAAGAAGTAAGCAGCACACAAAGGGATGATTGATCTTTCTCGCATTTGTTGGGGAAAAAAAGGGTTTTTCCGGATTTTTTAATATTTTTTTTACCTTTTTCTTTTACAAAGTATATATTCAAGCAAAGCCCTTTTCTTTTCCCACTTTTCGTTTCAAGCCAGCCACTCAAAGTCGGTCTGCCTCCTCCTTTTTTCTTTGTTTTCTCTCGCCTTAATTCTCTTCATTCTTGGCTCCTCCTCCTTGCCGCCCATCTCCACGGTCTCGGCAGGCAGCCAACACGCAACAAACCTCCCATCTCCATCTATCATACTTCGCGCCGCGCTTCCCCCTCCCACCCTGCCTTCCCGCCACTACCCACTGCCGACGGAAGAAAGTGAGAGAGAGCGCGAGAAGAGAGTAGAATAGAGAGAGAGAGAGAGAGAGAGAGCGATAAGTGAGACAGAGAGTACGAGAGAGGACGGCCACGCAACGTCGCCTTCAGCTCGAAGCAGCAAGCCACCGAAGCTCAAGCGTTTGAGACCCGCAAACCCTCCCCTGCAACAACTGCAGCAACCACAACAAACAACCTCTTCCTGCCATTAGTCGTCGGGTCTCGAGCCAGCACCTCATTTCCAACCCGTTCCCACGGCGCATCGATTGCTCCTGGCCGGACCTTTCCCAACTCCCACAACTGAGCTTCGTTGGGCACACCTGTGCATACCAAGGCTTCCCTTTCCCACCTCAAGTCGGTTCTCTGCAACCATTCGTTTGCCAGCAACGCAACTTTCTCGCAACAACAACAGCAAGCCACTCATATGGATTTCCGGCCATCACTCGAGGTCGAGACCGCCCCCGTCCGTTCCAGCACGGACTCTACCCATCCCAAGTTGACGCGCTCGACCTCCAAGGGCTACCGCTTCGCCGACGCTTTCTCGCGCGCCGCACGGCGGAGTCCCTCGACGTCCAGCAGCATGACCGCGGCGTCAAACGGCAACAACAACAGCAACAGCAACAACAACAACAACAACAGCACAAACAACAGTTTCCGCCCAACCACCGCCGCCAGTTTCTCCGTGGCAGATTCCTACTACAACGAGCGGTACTCGGCAGATGCAGTGCGCACAACGGGTGGCAGCGCCGGTGGCGGCGGCGGCGGCGACTACTTTGGCATTGGGCCCGTTGGTGCGGCTGGCACGCACCAGGCGGCTGTCTCCCTGGACATGCCTTCGGGTGCCTTCGCCTACGTCAACAGCGGCGCAGCCTACGGCCGGTGGGCGGCTTCGCCGTCGTCGACGACGCCACCGCAGTCGCGGCCGGGAGCTGGCGACGACGCTGACTACGAGTTTAGCTACGCCGCGCGGCGCGAACGCGAGGGATCCATCGCGAGTGGACGGGGCGGGCACGGCAGTGGCGGTGGCGGCGGTGGCCGTGGTGGCGGCGGCGGTGGCGGAATTTTGCGCGGGCTGGAAAACCTGAAAGAGTAAGTGGCTGCCATCAATTTCCTATCTATCTGTCTCTCTCTCTGTCTGCCTCCCTCTCTCCCCCATCTGCCTCTGCGCGTTTGTCTGTCGTCCGCGATTCCCATTTTTGGAATTGTTTCCATCTCCACTGACTTGGGTCGACATCCAAAAGCGTTTCCGCCACCACCAGCCGGCGGCAACGGTTGGGACACTTGTGTGGGGGGAATGCATGCCATGTGGTGTTGGTAAAAAAAAAAAACAATGACAGTCAGCACAACAAGTGTTGCTGCTGTTGTTGTTGATTGTTGATTGAACCCACCCCCGCCATCCCACCATTTACGCACTTTCCAACAAACCACGAACTAACCATTACAAACACACACACACACACACACACACACACACACACACACACACACGCACACACAGATCGTTCAAGTCGCCGCGCTTTGTGCAGTCGTTCTTTAGGAATGGCGGTGGAAAGGACCTGGGCCGAGGCAACCGTCCACCTTCGCTCCGCACGAGGCCGTCCGTCTCCTCCATCCGCACCCTCAACTCCCCCGCCCCCGGCGAGTTGCTTTACCCGACGATGGACACGGTCCCCCCGTCTCTCGCCTCGGCGTCATCGTCTCAACCGTCCTCCACGTCCACGACCCCCCTCAGCGCCACAACTCTCAACCACCACCACCAGCAAAAGTACCACTACCACCAGTTCTCGTCTCCGGACGCCGCCGCCATCCCTCCCACCCCGCCCTACGCATTGGGCGTCCGCAAAATGTCATTTGGCGCCTCCGCAACATCCCCCGCTACCGACTTGCCACCAAGCTCACCCACGCCGTTTGTAGTCTCGCGCACGTCAGAATCGAACGATGACGGCCTTCTTCCCCTCAAGGCGTTCACGTCCACGGCGCAGTTTCATCACCGCAAAAACAGCTTCCGCGACATGCCCCAGAGCGTCGGAAGCCTCGCCCGCTCGAATTCAATGTCGACAAACGTGAGTCGCGACACCACCGCCCCTAAACGCCAGTGTAGGAACCCACCACCGTCCCCGCCGAAGCCGGGGCGACACCGGCTCCGCCGTCGGATCCGCTTTCGACGAGGACGAAGATAGCCTTGACGAAGAGGACGACGCAAGCATCTGGTTGCGGCACGGCATTGACCCATCTCTGGCTGTTCCTGGCTCTGCTGCCGACATTGCCTCGATCGCGTCGGGCATCTCCTCTGCAGGATCTCGTGCGGGAGCTGCGCAGGCCAACCCGACCGTTCCGCGCAGGCAGCATTCCACCGCTTCCAACAATCACTACTCGTCCGGCCAGCGAGGATTCCAAGCTTTCAACTCCGCGCCGTTACCCCCCGTCGCCTCACCTAAGGGCGAAGAGCGTAGCGGCCACTCCAGCATCGTCTTCCGCGCTTGCCATCGCAAGCTATCCGTCGCCGGAGATATCCCCCGCCATGATCAACTCTTCTGTGTCGGCGACGGCCATCCCAGGGCACCAGTACATTTTGGCCGCGGCGGCAGCGGCCGCATCGGCGGAGAACGGCCCCACCGCCGCCCCCGGCACGACGCTGCCGCTGCCCCCCCACGATGCAAAACCGCAGTAACTCCATCCTCTCGTCCCGCACGTCTTCAACAAACTCTTCTCTATCGTCACCACGCACGACAGCCTCCTCGCTCCTGTACGATGGTTTCTCGGCCCGCGCCGGATCGCACTTGAGCAGCATTCGTTCGACTAGCGTCGTTGTCGGCGGCTCGCAGCTGGACGCGGCCGAACGCAGGCTGATGGACGCCGCTTCTGCCGTCGCTGCGGCGGCAGCTGCAGGCGGCCTTTCTGTTGCCATGGCCGTCGATGATTTTGGCAGCTCTGAACGCCATTGAGAAGTGAAGAGGTGCGACGAAGGCAGCTACATTTGTATAGTACGGTGATGCACGTTGACCTGGCGTTGCAGAGGCGCCAGCGCCTCTGGACGGCACGGACAGCGGTGATGTTCTTTCTGGATAATACTCCCCCCCTTAATGTAGTCAAGGCATGACGGTGTGTTGTACGTGGTTCTCTTTCTCGATCCGCCGAACTGTTGTTTTGGTTCAGGCGGATACGCCCCTCTCTTTTTCGTTCCTACTCTTTTCCCCTTCTCGACGCTCTGGAGCGCGTTCGATGGACGGGTTGGGAAGCGTGTCGGACCAGCAGAACGGTAGAAGTCGTCTGGAAATGTGATCGAACAGCAGGGCATCCGCGGACCGCCTCCCATGGTGTTGACCGATGGATCTCCCACGTTAATCCAGACGCGCTACCGATCATTTCGCATTCCAGGCCATCTACTCTAAGTTCCTAGCGCTCTCTTTCAGTTTCAGCCCCTCAGTTCCATGGACTAGGACAGTTTCTATTCCTCTTCATTGCATTCGACCTCAGTATTCGAGAATCATCTCCATGCATGCGTGCAACCTCATACTGCAACAACAGGACTTCAAAATTTCTTCCGTTCCGAATCGATCTCAAAACCTCTTCTCATTAACCCACCAACTTCTTTCACTTCCACTGCCCTTCCCACCCTCTCCTGCCGTCCCATCTTCTCGAGTCATTTGTCATTTTCCCTTCGCAGTTTTCCCTGCCTCAACTTTCCATTCCTTGGCGTTCTGAGCTCCCATCGCACTGCAGAGTCCTGTTAGAAGGCAGCTTGGAAAAAGTGGTACAAGGGGAAGGCCCTGCATTTTGCCCTCCCCCGACCCACTGCACCCAACTTCTCTCTGTAAGGTCCTTTGCAAGCGTTAACAGGTTTTGACGCTGTATCATTTTCGTCTCGTCTCTCTCCCTCTCTGTCTCTCTCTCTCTCTCTCTCTGGCGTGGTTTCTCCGTGGCGGGTGCGTCCGCTTCTTTCGCTTCAGCTTCGTTTCCTATCCCCGTGCGTTTACTCTTTCTTTTTTCGTTTGCTTGCTTGTTTTTGCTGTTTGCTTGTTTGTTCTTTTGTTTCACTACAGATTAGTTGGACGCCGTTCCGCTTTTTTCTTTCTTGTTCAACGTTGCCATTTCTCTTGGACACCGTTTCCTTTTTTTTTGCGTGTGTGTGAGCTCGCGTCACGCGTGAAGAGGGGGGTGGGTGAGTCCTTGAGTGTGCCATTAGCTTTTTTTTTGGATATATGTTTCTGCTGCTTTCACCTTCTTGTGCGACGCCAGGCTCCATTTCCCACTGGGGGCACGCTTGTGCTGCTTACGCTGGGCCAGTCCCGTCCCTCCCCAGTTTCTCGTCCAACCACACAACCCCCCAGTCCCTTCCCTTCCCTTCCCCTCTCCGGACCTCACATACACACACTCTCTCTCGTCGACCCACTCGCAATGCGCGCCAGCTCCTGGGGATTTTCCCCTTGCACGGCCAGCTGACGTCGCACCCATTCGTTCTGAAGTCCGTCGCCTCCTCCCCGCCCTCCTCCTCCCCCTCATCCTCCCTTCCTTCGCCCTTTTCTTTTTTCCTTTTACCTTTCCATGGTCGCATGTTACCAAGAAGAAACAAGAGAGATGAAAGATAAAAAAAAAAAAAAAAAAATGCAATACGAAAAAGCCAGGCTGCCCGACCTATACTATGTTCATAAGAGCTTCTCCCATTGCGCCGTGACGGACGGACAGCCGGTTTGGATCAGCAGCGATGGCATATTTACAAAAACCTCTCGAACGGCCGGTGCGATGACCCAGTTCGGCCTTGTTCGTGGGTGGGTGGTGGTGGGCGGACAGCTGCCTTGACAAGTGGTTCGGGCATGCCTCGGCTCCTGGCGTGCGAGCTCGTTTTTGGAAGAGCACCGAAAACATGCATTATCTATGCAACCCGGAGAGATGTTCCCCCCCTCCTTGGGTATCACCTTCAGAAAGGGCTTCCCCCTCCCTTTTCCCACCTCAGAGCGGGGGCGCATGGTTGGCTCACGCGCAAGGTTAAAGGTGAGCACCTGGTTGCCGCCCCATCCCTCACCGGAAGCTTGGACGACGGTCCCATTCGTTCGAGGGCGTCTCCGTGAACGGTCTGCTGCAATGGGATCGATCGACGCGTCGTTGAAGTATTTGAGAGCTCCTTTTTTTTTCTTCTTTTTTTTTATTCTCCTCCTTTTCCTCTCGGCGAGGTACAGCGGGAGGACCGAAAATGACGCAGGACGGGGGCAGAGGCGATGGAGAGCGAGGGGTGAGCAAGGCGAAAGTGAAAATGAAAAGGTGTTGACGAGAGAGTGATGATGCTTCAGCGGCCTCTTTGCACTTTGCGACAAGGACACACGATTGACGGGAAGCGTCTTGAAAGCGAGGATGCCCGTTGCCCAAACGACGCTGTCTATTCGTCATTTCCCTCTTTACTTCTGCTGGGGCTGTTTTCTATGATGTGCAGTAACTGTTTCCCTCATTTTACTTTTTTTTTTTATCACAAACAGGTTTGGCCGTTCGACCCAGGTATAGAAGTTTTTGGTTCCGGTTTCATCCCCACGTCCAACCAAACACAACCCCCCCTTTCCCACCTGCCAAGAAAAAGGCATCCTCAGCACGCCAATACCGCCTCCTCGCCGCCGCTGTCGCCCTCCATCAGCGCCCACAGCGGCTGCTCCCCATCGTCCCAGTCACCGTCACCGTCGCAGTCATCGTCAACTACCACGTCGTCGTCGCAGCCGCCGATCCCGTAGCTGTCCTCCTCAGAGCCCTCCTGCCATGCAGCCACCACCCCAGTCGCCCAGCAGTGCTTGTCGTGGTGGCGAGGTCCCGCCAGAACGGCCGCCGCAGCGAAGTCCTGCGGCGCCTTGACCAGCACCCGCGGCACCACCCCCCCACCCGCACCCTTCCGCCGCAGCCGCCGTCGGAGCAACAGCCGCCGCAGGCGCCCCGCCGACCTCCTCCACAAACAGCGCCCGCCATCATCGCGCTGACCCGCCGCCGCTGCTCGCGCCCCGCGGTCGCCCCCCGCCCTCGCCGTCGCCCGCAGCACCGCCCGTGCACTGCCACCGCCCGTGACGACCCACGGCAACCGCAGAAACTCGTCCGCGCTGCACCGCGCCGCCGGCTCCCGCGCCAAACACGCCCGCACCGCCGCCCGCGCCCCGCCGCTGACCCCGTCGCACCACGGGGACGGGAACAAGAGCGCGTCGTCGTCCAAGCCGGAGGAAGAGGAGGAAGTGGAGGGCGCCGGTGGGAGGAACCCCGTCAGAAGCGCGTACAGCACGCACCCGAGCGCGTACGTGTCGAGCTTGGTCGCGTCCGCGATGCCGACGCCGCCGGAGACTGCCGCCCGACCGCGCGGCGGGGATGGCCGCCGCCGCAGTCGTCGCCGCCGCCGCCGGGGTTCCCCTTCCGTCACGTGAATGGGTGGTAGCGCGGCACCGGGGAGGCTCGACACAGCGGGCTGCGCCGGCGACGGCGCGGTGCAAAACGTCGCGGCCGACGACGCCCGCGAGAGCCCCGCTGCCCGCCCGTCGTAGCACCCCCCTTCTCCATCGTCGTCCTCATCATCATCTTCCTCGCTATCCGACGCCTCGTCCCCCACCGCCCCCGCGGCGTTCGCAGCAGCATCCATCGCCGCCACCACCTCCGGCGCAAGGTACCCGCGCGTGCCCCCCGCCCGCGCAGACCACCGCCGCACCCGCACCCGCCGTCGTCGTCGCCATCCCGAAATCAGCGAGCTTCACCCCCGCGCACCGACACCACGCCGTCCACCTCCCCCTCCTCGTCCCCAACGTCCACAACAAGGTTCTCCAGCTTCACGTCCCCGTGCGCGACCCCGCGCCCGTGCAGGTGCCGCAGCGCCGCCGCCGCGTCGCGCGCGCACGCCCGCGCCGCCGTCTCGCCCACGCCGCAAGTCGTAGTAGCTGCTGTAGAACCAGACGAGGTCGCGTACGCAAACAGCTCGCCCCCCGCGACCAGCTCTTGCACGAGCACCGCCGCGGCGGGGGTCTCGTAGTGCGCGTGGAAGGCCACGATGTTGGGGTGTGTGGCTGGCGCCGGCGACGGGGCCGGGGTGGTGGTGGTGGTGGAGGTCTGGGTGGTGGAGGCGGTGGGGCTGACGACGACCGGGAGGGACGCGAGCCGGTGCAGTCGCGCCTCGCGCCGCACGCGGGGCGGAAGAGTAGCCTGGCCGCGACTTGCGGAGGACTTTGAGCGCGACGGGACGCGCCCAGATGCGGTCGTAGGCGCTGTAGACGGTCGCGTGGGCGCCGCTGGAGTTGTGTGGGACGTACCGCGTTAGGACCCCAGTGTGCTTTGGTACTCAGAACCAAGGGGAGGGAGGGAGGGGAGTGGGGGTCGTCCCGCGGGTTCTCACCTTCCGACAATGTCCAGCACATCGAAGCGGCCGGCGAGGTACGCCGCGTCGACGTGCTGCGCCGTGTCGTCTTCTTCGTCGTCGTTGCGCTTGTTGTTGTTGTTGTTGTTGTTGTTTTTGTTGTTGTTTGCAAGGCCGTCGCACTGCTGGTCGGCGTGGCGGTGGTGCTCGTCGTGGTCGTTGCTGTCGCTGGTGCGGACGGCAAAGTCGTCGGCAAAGTAAGGCTGCGGAAAGCGGGAAAACAAGGCTGGCGCGGAGCGGCCGCTGGCGCAGTCGATCATTCCTTTTTTTTTTTTTTTTTTTTTTTCCCTTCTTCTTTCCTTTGTGTGGGAGAGTGAGGAGTTGAGTTGTGGGTTTGGTGAAGAGCGAGGGGCGAGAATGAGAGTTTGAGGCCTTGAGGGAGGGTGGTGTTTGTGGGTGTGTGAGCGTGTCTTGCTGAAGAGATAGAGCAGAGAGGGTGCGCGCGTTGCGAGTCTTTACTTAACTTGGAAGAGGGAAGGGAAGGGGGCAAGAGCCAACGCCTTTATATATGGAAGGGGAGGGGGCTAACGAGAACGTGAGAGAGAGAGAGT